>ML793807.1:501713-522481 GCA_009831015.1 Picea engelmannii
AAACTCACACATACACAGAAGAAGAAATTGACATAGAAATAATTGACATAGTGTAACTAAATATAAAATTCTGTAAATGCAAATTGGTCTTACACCCGCTGATAGCTGGTGCAGAGGAAAGACAAGACACAATTACAGAAAGACGAAATACCTTCACTATAGTAGTGGTCGTACTAAATTATAGTGATACACATCAATTATGTAGAGCAAAATGAAAAGAAACAAAGAACATAATGAAAAAAACTTGCAACACAGTCGTGATGGAATCAGGAATCTTCAAATTTTCTTGTATTAAATCCTCCAATGCAAAAAATACATTACAATGTTTTCTAAAAAGTCCAGCCTTTGGTTCTTCTTTTGGTGATCTATTTATACAAATTTTCCCTTTCCTACTCCTATTTTCAAAAAGGTGCCAACTGCCTATCTCTACGTGAATTAGCACATGTTATACATCTGTCCATAAACTGGATACAAGTTGTGAAAGTTCCGCTTGGCAGCTGTGAGGAGCAAAGACACCCCATCTCTTATTGGTGGCTATCACTGCTTCTTGGAAGGCGATCTGAGCAGCTTCTGTGTTTCTTTCCTTGACAATCAGATTCTCAGAAATCTGATGCATTAATAGGCAATCTCCTCGAAATTCCCCTACTTTGTTTAGTAGACTCTGTTGAGCAGGAAATATCCTACTCCGAATGTCGATTGCCCGGGATTTAACAACCTCGATGTCGATCACATTGCTACCTGCGACCTCTAGTTGGGCCTGTAACTGTGTGATGGTATCCCTCTGCTGACCCGACTGCACTCGACCCTCTCGGATCACTGAGTTTGCTTGTTCCAGCATGGTTTTGAGGACTTCGATCTCTTTCCTATCGGCCAATTGGGCCAGCTCTATTGCTCCACTTGCTTGACTCTTAGCATCTTCCGCAGCCGAAGCTACTCAAGCTTCAAGAGTCTTGATCAGCCGATTTTTTCTCTTGAGTTGATTTTTCAACATCGCAACCGAGAATTGGTTCGTTGACACATAAGCTCCCAGCGTCCCTGCTATCTCTGTGGCGAATTCATCACTTTTCTTGTTTTTTCCATCTGTCATTACTTTAAATTTTTTAACAGTGGACTCTCCTTCTTGATAAAATACCCGCTTTACCACAGCCTTTCTCTTTCTGTCAAAAAATAACTCATTAGGGGGGAGTTCCTCTTCCCTTATAGGTCTTAGTTCTTCATCAAATATCCATCCCTCGCTGATGTCTCCTTGAGCCGACTGCAAGGGTGTGACAGAGGTGATGGGTTGTCCGATCTGCTTCGCCCCCTTCCCTGGTGTGACGAGTGGGTCCTGTTCTTTCGGAGGATCGGAGGTCTTTGTCTTTGTCCCTGTCTCTGGATTCTTCTCTTTCTCGGGATTCTTCTCATGCTCGGGACTTTTCCCCCGTTCGGGACTCTTGTCCTGTTCAGGATTCTTTCCCTGCTCGGGACTTTTCCCCCGTTCGGGACTCTTGTCCTATTCACGATTCTTCTCCTGCTCGGGATTCTTCCCCCGTTCGGGACTCTTGTCATGTTCAAGATTCTTCTCCTGCTCGGGACTCTTTCCCTGTTCGGGATTCTGCTCCTGCTCCCCTTCCTGACGTTTTTCGGGATTAGAAGTTTTCCCCGCAGAACTTTCGGCCTCTTTTTCTTTCGGCCTTGGAAAGTCCCAAACCTCCCAGTACCACGGGGAGACATCTTCTCCTATGTTCCTGAAATTTTAAAACAGAGGCCCTATCTTCAGGTGCTAGGGATCTGATTCGAAATTGCACTTCCGAATAGGACCTCGCCCCTTGGAAAACATCATCCGAGGGCGAACACTCGTGTTCAAACCTCTTTAATCCACAATTCCCCAAATGGGTGCTTACAATTCTTTGTGAATCATGCTTTTTGTACTCAATAGAGACTAGGATCAAATCTTCTAAGGTTGCAGCTTCAACCTTAGCATGTCCAAAATCTAATAAGGAATAGGAATTAAGCCGAACAGGGAAAAACGAAGATACCTTCTTAGATGACGCTTTGAGCTCTTTACTTACTCCGTCGATTACTGCTTGTCGCGCAATCTCACGATAGGCCAGCTTGTCAGGAATGAAAAGCGATAGCGCCAGAGGAGGGACAGCTACTCCAAAAACCCTAAAATAGGAGAATTCTTCTTCTATATACCAGTCCGCGATACTGCTTAGATTCGTAGCAATGCTATCGGAGATATGGGGTGGCGAAAGACCAAAAATGGCGACGTGTAGGGGCACTACCACCCAGTTGAAAATCTCATAAATAAACTTATTTTCATTAACTTCCCACAACTTGTTGTGGTACTCATGCACAGTTTTTTCTTGGGTTGGACTCCAAGCCCAATTCATCAAAGGAAAAGGTGTCATGGAGCATATTGCATCCATGATATACGCGGACATGAAGAATCTGGATGGTCTCCCGGCTGCTTTTTTCTCCCGGTACTCTGTGACCCTGTTGAAAAGACTGTCGGAGAGCATTTTCGCCCAATTGAATGAGGAACCTTCTGCTACCCGAAAGATGAGAGGTACCCACTGGATGTAAAAATGTGCAGTATCTTCCCATCCGAAAAGCCGACAAGTCATCATCGCCACATACATAAATTGTGGCTCTAACGAAGAAATCGAATACACACCCTTGTCGTTCACTCTGAATGTCGCGAAACGCGAGACCCAATCTTTTATCAAACTAGGCATGGTTTTGTCAAATTCCTTGCATTCCTTCTTTTTGAATTCCTCCAGGAATTCTTTGCCATATGTATATTCAGAAGTTGCTGGGAGCTTATACATAGATTGGATATGCTCTGGTCTGAAAGTTATGACCATGACCTGTCGGTCATTTACAATAGTTCTGGCAGACAGGTCGATGTGATCCAATGCCCATCGAATCATGTTGTAGTATGGGAGCAACCGAGGTCTGGTTGCAACCAGGTGCATTCCCGACTGAACAATTGTCTTATACTTAGTGTTCAGGTCATCCTTTACAATATCATTGTTATCGTCATTCGACTCTGAATAGTTTACCAACTCGGATTGTAGAATGTCTGAAATAAACGACCAGGTGGGTACTGAGCCGCCAGTCCGAGGTGAAGTATCTGAGACGTTGTCCAGACCCTACGTTGCAACTTTGACACTCGCTTTCGCTACTCTCCTCGGAGCCATGGCTGATGCTTGCTTTTTTTTTCTTCTGCAATAGACCTGTGTATACATGCGGAAATGAGTTCTCTCGGAGAAAGGTGAGCTCTGCGTGCTTATGAGAAACGTTTTTTAACAAAGAATAAACTTTTTTATATATTTGAAAATCCTGTACCTTTGAAATAAGTCTGTCAAATCGCAAATAAAACCAAATTTATTGTAAAAATCCAATCTTATTCATTCGTAGATTTACCCTAATTCTTCATTAATGTCATCAATGTTCGGCGGCTTGACAGGCGACCGGGTTATGGAGAGCAAGTAAATTCCTTGTGAAGTGTGCCAACCTCGATACGCGGGACATATCTCACTTAATTTTTAAAAATTCAAATTTCACAACGTTTAACCATTTTCTCGCCTTTCGCTTTATCGTGAATTTTCTTTTCATATTTTGACTCTTCAACTCGCGAGGTTGCGAGTGCCGATTTTCCTTAATTAATTATAACCGTGATTTGGCGTATTCTTAATTATATAACTAACCTAATCGTCATATCGCGACTCATAAATTCGAAGACAAACTTTTCGAAGCATGATATGTCGAGTTGTGATATTGCGACGTGGCGATAATTAACACTCAGATAAAAAGAAGGAAATCTTAGATTAGGCGACTAATTAATCTCGCTATAATTATGTCGCAACTTTCTAAATCGGATTTTTGGACACCTTAACTCGATGAAAGAAAGTGTCGAGTGACGAAGTGCCGAGAACCAAATTTAACCATGGTTAGTTTGTTACCCTTAGTCTCTAACCACGGTTATCACAAAGTCATCGTGTTCTCGGGTATCGAGGCTGCAAGAACAAAAACTCAGGTCTGATGGATGTCGAGGCGCGAAACCCCGACGACGTCTAAACATGGGTTAAAGGTTTCACCCTAGTTAATGCCTTGGGCGAAAATTAAAATCGAGTTCGCAGTTTCGCGACTCGGGACTTGTGAATTCAAAAATTAAAGTGTCTGACTTGCGAGACCCCGAAATAAAACAAAAGAGCGAACATATTTGCGAGAATGGTTCTGTTTTGAAAGAGGGAAAAGCATTTATGTTCAGGCGACAAGATTTTCAGAGTTTTAAGATTCTAGAAGGAAAAGAAAAGCGACTTTAGATCTCAAGTATTAAAAATTGAAAATTGTGTGAGGTGAAAAGCAAGGGCGGCTCCAACAGTGCCACTCCTGTGTAACAGTTCTGCAAATTTTGTAGCATCACTCCTCAAACAGTTCTGCAAATTCGGTAGCACCATAGTTAAGTTTGACTAGGATATTTTGTAGCGCCTTAGGTAGCGCAATCGCAAAACATATTGTATAGACGATTCTGTAGCGCCATGGCGCTACAAAATCTCTATGTTTTTTCTGTGTGATGAAACCAATCCTTAAAAAACACAAAAAAAAATTAGATGATGGACTAGGAGCCTATAGATGCCTGTATAGGTGGAAAAATTGTACTTCCTTGATCATATCACACTTTCAAAAAGAGACCACCCACAAAAATGAATCTGTCATCCCCAAACTACTTCATCAATCTAGCACTCCCATTGTCATAGAAACAGCTTTTTCCTTTGGAGGGATACTCCTCTTGAATGCAAGTGTACTCTTCTTAACTGTTGGTTCATCTCTTTCAATTGCAGCTTGTACCAGAACATTTAAGTTCCTATGTGCCATTTCATCCTTAAAATGTTGCAATTCCTCCTTGATATTTATGTTTTGGGACATAAAGATTTTTTTTTCCTGTATACGTTCTTAAGTTTCCTATGGATAGGTAGGTCTCTTCTTGTTGAAAACCTTTCCAGGTAAAGAGTTTCATTGTACATTTCCATGAGCTCCTTCATCTTTCTTCTCTTAGTCAAACTTTCTTCCTTCAAACGAGCAAGCTCTTTCCTAGCCTCCCTGAGTTGTCTGATCAATCTTTTGAAAGTGGGATTACTAGGTGGAGTGTTGATGTTGATCACCTCAATAGGTTTCTCAATGCCTTTACCTTTATCTTTCTGCTAAACAGAGGCTTTGTCTATCAACTCAATAGGATTCTCAATGCCTTTACCCTTATATTTCTCTTTCCTTGGAACTGAAGCCTTGGGTAATATTTATGATTCAACAACTTCATTGAGGGTTGATGATCTAGTAAAAGGCTTCCTAATTCTAATCTTAGATACTGGAGCAGGTGAAGGGAAATACAACTTCCTTCCCCTCTTCGCTATGGTTTTGGTGGATGAAGGGAATCCTTCCAATTCAGGTGCAGGAGGAGGTGAAAAATATCTCTATGGCAAGTGATGAACCTCCCTCTCTTCTTCTTCAATTTCCTTAGGGGTTTCTTTTTCTTAAGTAGTGGGTTTGATTTTTCTCTTCCTGCTTGTTCTTGTTGGGGACACACTACTTAATGGAAAAGGGCTCTGTATCCTTAATTGAGGGGTAGAGTCTATATCTAGCTGGATATGGGCAGAGACAATGAATTTTTCCCAAGGAATTTTCCTTTTATTCAACTCTTCCATCGCCAGCATCCTGATCAACCTAGAGTGGAAGACACTAGTGTCCGCAACCTTGGACTTGGCTTGGACTCTCTCAGACATCATTCCCATACTCCTCAAAAGATAAAAATGGATATTCATTGCATCCTTACCAGTGAAATGTAGCAAGAGTCTTATATGATACTGGTATAACATGATAAACCTTCCCTCAAATGTAAAATATATTTGGATGATCTTCAGAATTTTATCAAAGACTTCAACTAGGTGGCTCCTAGGCACTCCCTTAGACAAATTACCTTTCTGATAGTCTAGTGTGAGGAAGTCCTTGGAGAAGGCAGCATTGAGGGTCATGTATTTGAACCACCTCTCACCAGTATTAGGTATCTCAGTGGTTGTTGCAATATATGCCTCAGATACCTCAAACTCAAGGTTTCCCACCTTAGTTTTAATGCCATCAAAGTGTAATGCAAACTTCCTTGTTACTTCAAGGTGTCCTCTCTACATGTTTTGGAAAAAAGATAGGCAGCCTACCCTTTGGAAAAAATCCGTGACCATTGGCTCAGCATCAAATAGGTACATGTCAGAAGGTTCAATCCTAACCACATTCTCTCCCTTGTGATACTTATTCCTTTGAGGTGTCTCCATGGATATAAATAGGGGATAAAAGGTTGTGATGTAATGAGGGGTAAAGGAACTAAATAGAGGCAAAGATCAATGAGAATTGATAGTGGCTAATGGTTAATCTCTCAAGAATTTTCCTCCAACTCACTTTGGACTAACAATAGATTGGTCTGATAGATTTTCTTTTAAAAATGAGAGAAAGGAACTTTGAAGAAAGGTATGCAGGGATGCACTACTCAGTTTTATTCCAGCGTAGAATAGTCATCAAAACTTTAAAAGGTAAGGAATGTTATTCTTCTTGTTGTCAATAGATTTTGAGATAAAACGAAGGATGACACAATGAATAAAGAGGTTAATGCATAGATATTTGTGAATACAGAAGATGGCACTGACAACTCCAAGTAGAACGCAACACTAAGACAGGGGATATGTAGCATAGTTTTAACAACGACTTTCTGTAGCACAGTGTGAACACAAGGGCCAAATGAATGAATGGGCATTCAATATTCAGAAGAAAAATGACTTGACCTATAGAATAGGTGAAATTCAGTTGGAAAATGGTTGTGCAGTCTGTGGAAGAAGAGCTACAGATGCAAATGGATGAGAGAGGATGCATTCTACAGCGCCAGGCACTACCAAAAGATGAGACAGTGGTATTTGAAGACTTCCCCATGCAGTTGAAAGGACTCACGGAATACTTGGAGATTGTGGCTGATAATGGAGGATCTACAGAAATCTATGGAACTACTACATCAACCTCAAACTCCAATTTAGCTTTGACAGTCGATCCTGTAGTGCAATCTGCAGCTGGTCTAAACTAGTGATTTCAGCAACGCCAAGCTTTGGAGAAAAATTCAAATTGATAAACAGTTAGCAAGCTCATAAATGATAAAATATCAATATTCCTTATTAAAGACAAGGGCACTGAAAACAATGGAAATCATGGCATCATCTTATTATGGATAATTATGGTAAAGGAGCCTAGGACAAAGGTGCGCTACGAAAACACCCAGTGAGTTGGCAACACCCTTTTCAAAAATTGATTTGATCCCCTTAACGACATAGGGACAACATGGAAAGGATAAAGAGCATGAGTGGATGGAGTGATATGTCAGTTCATTAGGATCATGGGGTCGATTATGCTTGGTGTCAAATCAAAAGGTGAGTCGAAGACATGAACCATAAAATGAACCTAGGATAAAATCATGTGTGGGCCAAAAAGTGAGCCAAAACCAAAGTATTTATTTGTTTAGACTAACCTAATCAAGTCAAAAAAAGAAAAATAAAGCAAACCCAAAGTCTAAATGATAAAAATTAAATCCTAAGGGATAAAATACCCAAGGCAATTTCATCTGATAACATTGGCTCCATAGGGGATGGCATGCTCCCTGTGAGCTACCAAGAACAAGCAGCTTCAGTGCCTTATCCTAGGGCTATGGGGTCACTTATTCAATCATAAAGAAAACAAAAATGATATTTACAATGAATGGAAAGCCACTCATGGCTTAATCAAAATACTTTTTCAGAAATTCCCCATTGACAGGGCCACCAAAAACTTCGAAGTCCTCCAAATTCTGCAACTTATAAGTGTTATTTGAAAATACCTCAGAAATCTTGAAGGGACCAATCCACAAGGCTTCAATTTTACCATGTTTTCCTTTATCTTTCTTGGGTTCATCCCACTTGAGCACTAGATCTCCTAGATGGAAATCTTTTTTCTTACCTTCTTGTCAAAGGATTGCTTGATCTTTTGTTGATGGTCATGTGCTTTGTCCAATAGTTTCTCCCTAGTTTGTTGCACTTCTACCAGTTGTTGTATCCTTATGACCACATCATTAGGTTCCCCTTGGTATTCCTATAATAATTTTTCCACAAGAAAGGAAATTTGAGTAGGAAATATAGCCTCAACCCCATGTTGGACAACTGAGAGGGGGGGGGGTGAATCAGTTGTTACCGTGCTGAAACAATTATTCTTATTTTAAATTATTTAAAGAGAACTCAATGACAATCACAATAATGCAGGAAAGTAAGTAATACAACATTCAACATCATTCGCACATAAGGAATACATAGAGACAGATATTTCATGAGGAAACCCATAAAGGGTAAAAACCTCTTCTTCTTTATATGATAAGTATTCTTTACATTCTGTACATTATCATACCTATGAGAACTCATAATGAGGCTTCAACCTCTGTTTTGCAACTTGCAACTTGTTGAGAGCACCAACTCTCTGTTTTCTCTAGCACCTACTAGAAGGAAGCACCAACTCCCCGGTTTCTCTATCACCCACTAGAAGGAAGCACCAACTCCCTAAGTGTTCCAGCACCAACTGGATGGAAGCACCAACTTCCAGTCACACAGGCACCAACTTGTACAACAGAGAACAACAATTCTCCCTTGCACCACCCTACCACCCTGGTTTCTCTGGTTGCAACCAGATGGAAGCTACAACTCCCTGGCTTACCAAGATTATCACTGTTCTTCTATGCTGCTCTACTCTCCTGTATCAGTGTCTCTTTGTCTGCATCTTCTTGCATTTTTTTATCTTCTTTTTTTCTCTACAAGAGAAACTCATCCTTCCTTTACTACCTCACTATCCTGCTGCACACATCCCTTGTGATTTATGTGCCTCTGCCTTTTATGCTATGTGTGTCATGTCCATTCAATGCACCATTCCTCTTCTCCATGTTCCCACTGTTGTACACTCCTCCTTCTACACTCCTTGATCACTTTTAACAACAACAACCAATCTCTTCTTTGTTTTGCATACTTATAGTCTCTGTGCACCTTGTGCATGCTATCTCACCATGATTCTGCATACTCTCTCCATGTCTAGTGCTCTGCCTGATCATCATGGCAACTCTTCATCTTCTCTGGTAGTTAAACCCATGCGTCCATCATCATTGGGTGTTATGTTGAGATTCCTTAGCCTGTCTCACAATTGAGACTCTTCGTCTTCTCTATCAAAGTCGAGTTGATCCTCTATGTTGCAGTTACAGGATTCAACACTCTTCCATCTGTCAATCACCTCTAAGAATAGTCTTCCTTCCACTGGAAGATGCCTCGAGCCTCTTCATCATCTCTGGTGATCACACTGAGGCCTGTTTCATTCCTCTGGAAGAAGCCATCAGTCATTTCTAGCAGTTACACTCTGAAGTGCAACAGTATCCCTCTGATCATACTTGAATTCACCTACACCGTTCGATTGGATCCGTAGGATCTTGCATTTATTTCTCATTTCGGAATTTCGTAATTTTGGCATTCTTGTGGTGAAGAGTCTCGATTCTCCATGTCCCAAACTCTAAAATGGAGCTTGTCTCTTCGAGCTCTTCTCTACATCTCTTCGACGATGTGACCACTGACGGTGACCAAGGCTTACACCAAAAATGTGTTTTCACATTTCGCATTTCGGCATTTTGCATTTCAGAATTTCAGGACTCCTTTGATGAAGAGTCTCAAATATTGACTCTTCCAACTCGCGGTGTCCGAATCTCCAAAATGGAGTCGGATCAACGGTCCACACTCTTGATGATTCGACGGTCCAGATCTCTTCGTGATTTCGCATATCGCGATTTCAACATTCTTGATGTGAGAGTTCTTGACAACTCCAAGTCCCGATATCTAAAACTCCAAAATGGAGTCGGATCAATGGCATTTCGGCGTTTCACATTTCTTCGTTTCGGGACTCCTGTGGTGAAGAGTCTCGGCGCTTAACTCCTCCAACTCCCAGTATCCGAAGTTTCGAAATGGAGTTGGATCAAAGATCCAGTATTTTGTTGTTTCGCATTTCGGCGATTCATCATTTCATCACTTTTGTGATGAAGTGTTTTGACACTTCAACTCCTGGTATCTGGGACTCCAAAATGGAGTTATTTCCCGGTCTATGAAATTCTTTGTTGGTGTGCCTATTTTGAGATTTTGGCGTTTCGCATTTCGACGATTCATCATTTCGGCTCTCCTATGATGAAGTGTTTCGACAGTTCAACTCCCAGTATCTGGGACTCCGAAATGGAGTTATTTCCCGGTCTGCAAAATTCTTTGTTGGTGTGCCTATTTTGGGTTTTGGGTTTTCGGTGTTTTGCATTTCGTGATTCTGGGATTCCTAATGACGAAGAGTCTTGACTCTTCCAACTCCCGGTATCTGAAACTGTCCTCCTGCCTTTGGGATTCCGTAACCTCACTTCACCTTACTCCTTAAAGAACGTGCAGTTTCTCCTGGATCCAATGTCGATCAGACCTCGGTCTCAGATCTACGTTCATCGGGAATTCTCAATGGGATCCAAAGATCATTATCGCTTCTCCTCCCGATCTTTCGTTATCCCTGTTTTTCCATCGTTGCATACTCTGATCTTGCAATCAATGACAACCACACCTGCCATCAATGATAATCACAACAATCTCCCTCTTTGGCATTGATGGCAACCCTGAATGATTGCGCTAATCTATTTGGACCTCCAACTGCAGCATCCGGTCTAGACCACTCCTTTTCTCCCCCTTTGACATCAATGTGAAAGAAAACATGCTCCCCCTGAGTTGTTTCAGTATTTTTAGGAGGTATCAGATATTCAATCAATACAAAACTCCCCCTAACAGGAAGGACTCTCTTAAGTGTGAGACAGGATGACACCCAGCTTCTATCGGAGGTATTCAAATGGTGTCTTGGCTAGGGGTTTAGTAAAGATGTCTGAAATTTGTTCTGTGGTTGGAATGTAATGGACTTGAACAATCTGATTGGTTACCTACTCTCTCAGAAAATGGTATTTTATGGGAATATGCTTGGTATTGGAGTGGAATACAGGATTATTGGGCACACTGATGGCACTAGTGTTATCACAATGAATTGGGATCGGTGCAGCGTATTTTACCTCTAAGTCTGCAAGTGTCTGAATCATCCATAATACCTTAGTGCAATAGGTAGAAACAACAATGTATTCTGCCTCTGTAGTTGATAAATAAATGGAACTTTACTTTTTACTAAGCCATGCTACTAATGAGTCACCCAAGAATAATGCTCCTCCATTGGTGCTTTTTCTCTCATCAACACAGTTTGCCCAATCTGCATCTGAATAAGCAGTTAACTGAAAATTCTTATTTCTGGGATACCACAAACCATAAGTCATTGTTTCTTTCAAATACCTGAATATCCTTTTGACAGCTAGAAAATGACTTTGTTTAGGTGCAGACTAATATATTCCTACCATTCCAACAACATGCATTATGTCTGGGTGAGATGTTGTGATGTACAACAAGCTGCCTATCATTGACCTATATGAACTTTGATCAACATCAGGTGAGTCATCATCCTTGCTTAATTTGCATCCAGTAACCATAGGTGTGCCCACAGGTTTAGAATCTTCCATTTGAAACCTTTTCAACATTTCTCTTAGATATTTTTCTTGAGAAATGANCATCCCTTTAGACCTCTGAGTAATTTGCAAACCAAGAAAAAATGATAGCTCACTTATCATAGACATTTCAAATTCATACTCCATGGCAGAAGCAAGCCATTTTACCAATGAATCCTTATTACATCTGAAGATGATGTCATCTACATAGACCAACACAATGAGAAAATCATTACCCTATGTTTTGATATATAGATTGTTGTCAATTGTTCCTCTCTTGAACCTTTGTCTTTGAGATATGTATCCAGTGTGTGATACCAGGCACGGGGGGCTTGTTTTAACCCATATAAAGCTTTCTTCAGCTTGCATACTAAGTCAGGGTCATCAGACAGTTTGAAACCCTCTGGTTGTTCCATATAGACTTCTTCATTTAAATATCCATTTAGAAAAGCTGACTGGACATCCATTTGATAGACTTTAAACCTTTTATGACAAGCATAGGCAAAAAATATTTTGATAGCTTCTAACCTTGCTACGGGCACAAATGTTTCATCAAAATCTAGTACTTCTATTTGAGCATAGCCTTTACAGACCAATATTTCTTTGTTCCTGAAAACTTGTTCCTACTCATTCAACTTATTCTTAAATATCCATTTGGAACCAATGATATTTTTACCTTCTGGTCTATGAACCATCTCCCACGTATTGTTTTTCTCAATCTGATCAAGTTCATCATTCATTTCTTTAACCCAATGGTCATCTTTGCTAGCTTCATTAAAGTTCTTGGGTTCTAGCATGGATATGAAAGATATATGTGATTGCTCGGTGTTTTTTATTATCTTTCTCCTGGTTTGTACACCTTTGTCTTTTTCACCAATTATCTGACTTGCATGATGATTCTTTTGAGTGATTCTGGAGGAGTAATTTGAAGTTGCCTTATGATTTGAGTCTATTTGAGTATCTGTGTCTTCATCTGATTCAAAGTCTTCATTTTCTGATTCTTGGACCTGTTCATCTTCAACTTTAGTTGTGTCCTTTGTAGAAGACTCATTATTGTACACCTCTCTTGTTGGGATTCCTTCATCAACTTTTACGTCAATATAGTTAACCATTTTATGCAGCCTCTTATTATAGCATCTGTATCCTTTACTGTTTGTAGCATATCCTAAGAAGATACCTTCATCAGCCATGTCATCATATTTTCCAAGGTTCTCATCATTATTCTTTATGTAACATTTACTCCCAAAGACTTTGAAGTGTTTGATTGAAGCAGGTCTCCCTTACCACAGTTCATAAGGTGACTTGTCACTTTGTGGTCTGAGATGGGATTTGTTAAGAACATGGACTACTATGTGTATTGCTTCTACCCAGTAGGTTTGACCAATGTTCTTCTCATTCATCACTGACCTGGCCATTTGCTGCATTGTTCTGTTTTTCCTCTCCACTACTCCATTTTGTTGTGGAGTTCTTGGGATTGTGTATTCTCTCTTGATCCCATGCTTATCACAGAATTCCTTGAAATCAGTTGACATAAATTCTCCTCCTCTTTCTGATCTTACTACCTTTAACCTCTTACCTGTTTTATTCTCAGTTAAAGCCATAAATATTTTAAACTTCTCAAATGCTTCAGCTTTTTCCTTGAGAAAGGAAACCCAAGTAAGTCTAGAGTAATCATCAATAATCAGCATGATGTAGTTTTCTCTCCCTATGCCTTCCTGTCTTGATGGTCCAGATAAATCCATATGAAATAGTTGGAGTGGTTTCTATATTGAAGTAAAGCTCTTGGACTTAAACGGTGTCCTGGTTAGCTTTCCTACTTGGCAGGGTTTACACATAGAATCTTGGGGTTTTGATATTCTCGAAAGATCTTTTACTGCCTGAATATTTTTGAGCTTGATTAAGTGGTCAAAGTTTAGATGTCCAAGTCTCATATGCCATAACCAAATTTCATCATGTTTGCTTAGATGACACTCTTCTATATCTTCTTTCAACACATATACATTATTTTATGTCCTTATGCCTTTGGCCACCACTTGTCCTGAGTTTGCAGACTTGATCTTGAAGTCCTTGGATGTGAACACCACTTCACATCCTCTGTCACACATTTGACTTACACTAAGCAGATTGTGTTTCAGCCCATCTACAAGTAGAACATCTTGGACTTTTCCTTTTCCATTACTTAAACTCACCATCCCTTTACCCTTTATTTTACTTGGAGCATCAATTCCAAAGGTTATGTTTCCCAATTTTCTTTCACTTAGAGATAGAAACTTACCTTTGTCTCCGGTCATATGTTTGGAGCATCCACTGTATATATACCAAGGTTTCGTTTGTCTTTGAGATGACAACACTAATCCGCACTTGTCACTTTCTTTCTTCTTCCAAACCTTGACATTTTCAGCCGGGGAATTCAAATCTGGTTTATAGTTCCTTAAGCGACAGTCAATAGATTTATGTCCATATTTATGATAGATGTAACATTCGGGTTCGTTGAATAAAGGATCATAACAATTGTTATGCTTAACTTGTGTCATTTTCCCATCCATCAAATGATTTGTAGTCTGTGGTGATTTGTTACTTGGTTGTCTCATTCTTTGTTGTGGTATATATCTATACCTTGAATGTATTGATTGCTCATAATTTAATTTTAAAGAACAGTTTACAGATTTATGACCAAAGTTAGAACATAAGAAACAATATCCATAGAAAAAACGTTGGTACCTAGAAAATGGTTGTCTTCTTTGAAGAGGTCAATTTCTTCCATGCTGATGATTTCCTTGAGCAGGTAGTGCATTATTTCTTTGTTCTACAGATTCGGTATTGGCACCTTTTTCTTTTCTCCTCATGGGCATCTGATTGTCTTCCTTTGTTTCCGCAAGTTTGTTGTTGTCATTGGTTGTAGATTTGAAAAATTTGATGGATTCTTTGTTTCTTGGTTGACCACTACTTGATCCCTCTTCATAACCCAAACCAGTTTTCATCTTTGGATTCCTTTGCTGATTCAGAATGGTGGCTAATCCTTCTGAGGCTTTGATACTTGAGAGATTATGATGATACAAGGCTTGAAACTTCTCCAACTCTTTCCTAGTTTTCACTACTTCTTCTTCCAGAGATTTACATATTTCCTTCCTTTCTGATAATTGTTGTTTCAGAATGTCCTCGATTTTATTTGCCTCTTCTAATTCTACTTTTAGCAGGGCAAAGTCTTCATCAGGCTATTTATTGGCTTTCATGAACTGTATTAGCAATTATTTTTGCTTTCTATTCTTAATTATGAGTCTGTCAATCTCTTCCAATGCACTGATCAGTTCTCCTTCCATATCAACCATAGCTTCTTCTTCATTAGCCTCACTTATTGTGATTTTATTATCATAATCCTCTTTGGCCATAAGTATGAAGTCATTTATTTTATCTTCAATAGAGGAGTCATTGTCTTCATCATCTAAAGGATCATCATCATTGTTTACACAAAGACTTTTCTTCTTAAAATTATTCTCTTTAAAGAAATTTATGTGTTTGTGCTTCTCCTCATCATCACATGTCTGATCCTTTCCTTTGTGAGGACATTTATTTGCAAAAGGACCTATCTTACCATAGTTGAAACATTTGAAAGGTATTCTACCTTTGTATTTTCCTGATCCCTTCTTCAGTCTCTTCACAAATTTTGCTTCAATTTCATCAGGCTCAGAATCCTCATTCTTGTTTGCTTTAAATGATGCTTCTCTGGAGGTGGGTTTATCTTTAACTATTCTCATTTCATATGCAGTCAATGTTCCTAGAAGTTGATCAAACTCCAAGGTTTTTATATCATTAAGTTCTTCTATAGCAAAAACCTTCAGGTTGAACCTATCTAGTAGAGATCTCAAAATTTTCTAAACTAAAGAAGGTTCCTCAATTTTTTCACCAAGTGATTTCATTGCATTTACCAGTTCTTCAACTCTCAGAAAGTACTTTCCAATAGTTTCATCTTCTTTCATCTTCAGTTGTTCAAGCTGTATTCTATAGATTTGAAGCTTGGCATCCTTTACCTTCTCATTACCTTCATAACTGCTAATGAGTTTATCCCACATTTCTTTGGCAGTTCCTAGGTGAAGAACTTTTACGAATTCTTCTTCTACAAGCCCACTCAAGATAGCATTCATAGCCTTAGTGTTGAAGCTAAATTCTAGCTTGTCATCCTTATTAGCTAGTACAACTGGCTTTACATAACCAGTATCTACTACATCCCAGACATCTGCACCTAAATCCATTATGTAAGTTCTCATTCTAACTTTCCAGAAGGAAAAATTTGTTCCATTGAACAAAGGGGCCTTATTGGTTGAATTTCCTTCATGGCTTGACATGTTTAAGCTCTAGGATCTACCCTTTGATAAAATGGGCCAGATTTGATACCAATTGTTGGACAACTGAGAGGCTTGGGGGGGGTGAATCAGTTGTTGTTGTGGTTAAACAATTATGCTTATTTTAAATTCTTTACAGAGCCCTCAATGACAATCACCATAATGCAGGGAAGTCAGCAATAGAACATTTAGCATCATTCGCACATAAGGAATACATAGAGACAGATATTTCCTAAGGAAACCCATAAAGGGTAAAAACCTCTTCTTCATTATATGATAAGTATTCTTTACATTTTGTACATTATCATACCTATGAGAACCAACTCATAATGAGGCTTCAACCTCTGTTTTGCAAGATGCAACTTGCTGAGACCACCAGCTCTTTGTTTTCTCTAGCACCTACTAGAAGGAAGCACCAACTCCCTAGTTTCTCTAGCACCCACCAGAAGGAAGCACCAAATCCCTAAGTGTTCCAGCACCAACTACATGGAAGTACCAAATTCCAGTCACACAGGCACCAACCTGTACAACAAAGAACAATAGTTCTCCCTTGCACCACCCTGCCACCCTGGTTTCTCTAGCTGCAACCAGATGGAAGATACAAATCCCTATGTTCAAGAACCCACTTGAAAATCTGAGGACAACAGTCCTCCCTAGCACCTCCCTTCGACCCTAACATATAAAGTTTTCTATATATAAATTTATCACAGTGATACAACATTTATCATTGGCTTACCAGGCTTATCAGTGTTCTGCTATGCTGCTCTACTCTCATGTATCAGTGTCTCTCTATCTGCATATTCTTGCATTTTCTTATCTTCTATTTTTCTCTACAAGAGCACCTCAGCCTTCCTTTACTGCCTCATTGTCTTGCTGCACACATCCCTTGCACTTTTTGTGCCTCTTCCTTTTATGCTTTGTGTGCCATGTCCATTCAATGCACCATTCCTCTTCTCCATGTTTTTGCTACTGTACACTCCTCCTTCTACACTCCTTGATCACATTTAAAAACAACAACACATCTCTTCCTTGTTCTGAATACTTATAGTCTCTGTGCACCTTGTGCATGCTATCTTTCCATGCTTCTGCATACTCTCTCCATGTCTAGTGCTCTGCCTGATCATCATGGCAACTCTTCAGCTTCTTTGGCAGTTAAACCCATGCGTCCATCATCACTGGGTGTTATGTTGAGATTCCTTAGCCTGTCTCGCAGTTGAGACTCTTCGTCTTCTCTATCAAATTCGAGTTGATCCTCTCTGTTGTAGTTACAGTATTCAACACTCTTCCATTTGTCAATCACCTCTAAGAATAGTCTTCCTTCCACTAGAATATGCCTCAAGCCTCTTCATCATCTCTGGAGATCACACTGAGGCCTGTTTCATTCCTCTGGTAGAATCCATCAATCGTTTCTAGTAGTTACACTCTGAACTGCAACAATATCCCTCCGATCATACTTAAATTCGCCTACACCATTTGATTGGATCCGTAGGATCTTGCATTTATTTCGCATTTCGGCATTTCATAATTTCGGCATTCTTGTGGTGAAGAGTCTCGATTCTCCATGTCCCAAACTCCAAAATGGAGCTTGTCTCTTCAAGCTCTTCTCTACAACTCTTCGACGATGTGACCACTGGAGCTGACCAAGGCTTACACCAAAAAGGTGTTTTTACATTTCGCATTTCGTAATTTTGGGACTCCTTTGATGAAGAGTCTCAACTCTCGACTCTTCCAACTCCCATTATTTGAACCTCCAAAATGGAGTTGGATCAATGGTCCACACTCTTGATTATTCGACGGTCCAGATCTCTTCGTGATTTCGCATATCGCGATTTCGGCATTCTTGATGTGAGAGTTCTTGATAACTCCAAGAACCAATATCCAAAACTCTGAAATGGAGTCGAATCAACGACATTTCAGCGTTTCATATTTTTCCATATTGGGACTCCTGTGGTGAAGAGTCTTGGCGCTTAACTCCTCCAACTCTCGGTATCCGAAGTTCCGAAATGGAGTCGGATCAAAGATCCGGTATTTCGTTGTTTCGCATTTCGACGATTCGACATTTCAAAACTTCTGTGATGAAGTGTTTTGACACTTCAACTCCCTGTATCTGGGACTCCGAAAGGGAGTTATTTCCCAGTCTGCAAAATTCTTTGTTGGTGTGCCTATTTCGGGATTTCGGTGTTTCTCATTTCGACAATTCGACATTTTGACTTTCCTGTGATGAATTTTTTCGACACTTCAACTCCCGGTATCTGGGACTCTTAAATGGAGTTATTTCTCGGTCTGTGAAATTCTTTGTTGGTGTGCCTATTTCAGGTTTTGGGTTTTCGGGGTTTTTCATTTTGCACTTCCGGGACTCTTGATGATGAATATTCTTGACTCTTCCAACTCCCAATATCTGAAACTGTCCTCCTGCCTTTGGGATTTCATAACCCCACTTCACCTTGCTCTTTAAAGAACATGCAGGTTCTCCTGGATCCAATGTCGGTCAGACCTCGGGCTCAGATCTGTCGTTCATCAGGAATTCTCAATGGGATCCAAAGATCACTGTCGCTTCTCCTCCCAGGATTTCGTTGGCCCGGTTTTGCCATTGTTGCATACTTTGATCTTGCCATCAATGACAATCACACCTGCCATCAATGATAATCACAACACCCCATACACAAGCTGAAAAGGAGAGTGATATAGTGGAAACACCCCTCTATGGACTACACCAAGGTTCTAAAATGCAGGCAGAGCTAACCATCTAAAGTCTCCTACTTTTCATAAACTATCCCGACATTACCCCACAATCATACATAAAAGACAAGGTATAGGGATCTGATAGGAAAACCTTAAAATTCGCGTCTGGTGTCGATCCCTTTGTGCTTAGTTGTTTCCTGACTACAAGTCTCCTCCCAAGGCTGACTTCATTCACCAAAAGACAAACAAGAAACTACAAGCATGCATTCTACATATGGATTAATGGGTTAGACATCATAAACAAGAAATGTAAACAAATCATATAAGTTTAAGATGTCATTTGGCGGGATGGAAAAAGTACTTCTTTATATTAATCTCACAAAATTCACTTACAATATGAGACCAACACTGCTTCTCAAACTCATTCCTGGGCTCCTCTTCACAATGCACCAACTACTTCCACGTATCCTTCTCCTCTTCAGTTCTCTCTAGGGGAATGGAAAAGGGCTTGCAATGGAGAAAAAGGGAATTCTGGCTCAAACTCACAATGTGGTTGTCGAATATTGGGGCAAAGGGGGAATACGGAAATGGGCAGAGTTTCTATGCATTCGTGCTTCTCCTAACATGGGACCCCAACCCCTTATTTTATAGGCTAGAAGAGATAGTAATGGTTGGGGTAGCTGGCTATGGGTGGTCAAACAGTTAAGTAATGGCCCAGAAACTAGTATCCTATGCAATTTTTATTTTTCACGATATTTTGTGAGTGTACGTGGCTGTAGTGGGTCAGCAGGTGTGTGTACGTGGGCAGTAGTGGTGCAGGGCACGTACACCTTCAAAACAATAATTTTTAGAAGAGCTTGTTCTGTGATGGCTTGGTAAAGATAGAAACTTAGATGGCTTGATGCCAGGTATACATGTCTAGTGATATTTAGGGTTATAATAGATTCCCCCTAATGTGTGAGGTCATAAGATCATCTGATGGCCGAAATACATTACAAATATTCACCAATGTACGGAGCGAGTGATCCTAGGGACTAGAGTTCGGGAGGTGCCATCTACAAAATAAAAATTTGTCTCACCGAGGCGGGCATACCCATGCTCGAGATGAAATAAAATCATGGTTTCCAATCAAATATACTGTAGATCCATGTCATATAACTATATAAAGTGCAGCCACGAGTAGTACATAGCGGATCTACATCTCAAAATCAAAAAATATACATGTATAGTATCCATCTTCAAGAAGCCAATGATGTGTGATGGATGAAGATGAGGTCTTCAGAGCTCGAGCAACAACTTTGAAATATTTAAAACTCGAGTAGGAGTGCAATATCAGTGTACGACTTCACTACCCAGAGGTCTTCGACGGCTTGTCGGGAATAGGCAAGAGGATCTTGATGATCATGCAGAGAACTTCATTGATTTTGAACAAGGACTTGATTGGTCTTTCGAGGCGGCTGGGCATGGGGACAAGAGACAAACTACAGAAGGGTTGACTCAAGTTTAGTAAGACTTCCCTTGGATGAAAGCATGACAAAATATGAGACTCAGGCAGCATGACATTGACATAAGTTCACAATGGAGAAGGCAATGCGAACTCTCCATATGTTTGGAAGGGTAACCAAATGGAGGAGGACACAGCTCTATGTAGCGAGAACAGACTCCTAAGGTCATATTGAATCCTAGGGCTTGACGAACAAACAGAAGGATGTGCTTTGTCCAAGGGCGACTCATTGTGTTGTCAACAAAATAAAATACTTTTCCCTTCCTCTTTTTGGGGTATATTTGATTTTTTTGTCTTTTTCAATAATCTTGGAAAGTTTTGAAAAAGAATTAAAGAATGCTACGTTACAAAGGAGGAACGAGTGTCGCATACATACTAGTTCTGACGCAGACCCCAAATTGGCCCTCAGGCCAAAGTCCGCTCTCAGGATCGTTCAATCGCTTCCCCGAGCCAAAGTAGCTCTTTTGATTCTTCACTGGAATCTCAAATTTCCGATCCACAGGTCCTCCTCTTTCCCCACAGTCACTGTATGTTATAACCCTAAAATGCACCATACAGGTTTACCTGGCATCAGGCCAACTCATGCCTCTTCTTAGCCAAAGCCATG
>ML793807.1:523203-541538 GCA_009831015.1 Picea engelmannii
GAAATGACGTTCACAACAATTATCCCCCTGGGCTATTGTTTTGGCCCCTGCAACTCTACTCCATATGACCACAATCCTATTCCTTTCGGGACTTATCAATGCAAGAGCCTGACCTCTTGTCAGCGGAACTACCGAATTCCCAATTTTTGATTTGCTGAAATGGCCTTTGTCGCAAATCTGGTATGTCGACTCCCCGAAGTACTCTTCCTTTCAGGACTTTCCCCAAAATCCTAGATTGCTGCCATGTTTCCTCCCTCAGATGGATGGTCCTCGTCATTTCGAGACTTTTCCAAGTGCGAAGTCAAAAAAACTCTTCCCTCTGTGTTTCCCAGTGTCTGAATCCCCGAAGTGGGTGATCTCACAACACGTGTCCTCCTTCCAATGGATGGTTACAATCCTTTCTCTATTTCGAGACTTTCACCATGGATTGTCCCGACCTCTTTTCCTCAAGACCTCTGAAATCCCGATCCTTTCACTCTTTCGGGACTTTCATGTCCGCTACTCTGTGTGTGAGGTTTTAAACCTCATTCAACTCTCAACAGATCTAACGATTGTCGACTATTCTGAGCAAGATCCGACAACTCAGAATCTTTCCTACTCTATGCACTCCTCCACTGCTTCCTGAACGTGGAAACTTCAACGGTCCATATCTCTTCAGCTAATTCGACTGCAGTTGTGCTCCTCCTGGGCTTGTACACATTCTTCCTGGACTTGGAAGTATTCTCCAAGTGAAAAAGGCCTCCACCTTTTCTCTTTTATCCTACGAGATCTACAGCCTTGAGTCTCGACTGCGTATTCGAAAACGTTGTCCCTCCTGAGATTTTGGGACTCTAAACTCTCTAAAGAGTTCTTGTGCCTCTACAATCTTTGCATCTATGGCCTGTGCACAAAGGCACTTATCCTCCTGAGCTTCTCTTTTCAAATCCTCAAAGGACTCTTGAATTATGTGCTCCTTGTAGAGTCTTTTCACACTAACTCAGTGCTATCTCTTTTGATCTTCTCACTGGCCCAGACCTTCTAAGGAACTCAATCCTTTTTCCTTCTCCTCCAGATGGAGAATCTGACACCCTCCTGGCACTCCTCTTCTCAAGCAACCTCGTGTTGAGTCTGCATAGTGTTCAACAACCCTGTGAAGATCCTTCTCTGGATTCTTATTCAAATCCAAAACTCGAAGAGTTCTTTTCCTTCTATGCCTATCTGCACATATACTCAATGCCCACCTGGCAGAGTGTTTTCTCATAGAACATCCAACAGTTCTGCCCTCTCCTGTGCACTCTATGCACCTACTCAATGCCCTCTTGGTAGATCTTTATAGAACTCCTCAGAGATTCTGTCTGCAACCATGCCTTCCCTACACAACCCTACCTCCAAGGTGTTCACCAACCTTGAGGTCTTCCTCTGAGTTGATGATTTCAGCTACTGTTCCCTCCTGGCATGTCTTTGTCTGAATCTGCAGAGTTCAGGAGTGCTTATGTGCACTGGTATTCAGAGTCCGCAGCACTCTGTCACGCACTCCTGGCATGAAACCACAAAGAACTCCTTAACTTGAAAATCAAATAACTCCCTGCAAATGCATACCTATCCATACATCTACAGTGTATATAGAACACACAAAAACATTCATTCAACACAGAAAATACTTGCAGGAAAAACTACTTCTGTTTGTATTAATAAGAATGCCTCTTTACAAAGGTGTTTTGAGCTCAGACTTGCAACAGAGTCTTGGGTCCTTCTCTACTCTCTCTGCCTACTCTTCTACAACTACTCTGATAATACAAAGAAGGTCTCTTGATCTTTTACATGAGGGGGCTCTTTGAGTTGTTCCCTCCAAACTCACCTTCCCTATTCAATTACATTGAATGGGTTGTCTAGTCCAGAATCGGATCTAGATCTCAACCTTCAAACATTAAAGGCCTCCTTATATATAGCCTGTGAAAAGCACGACCTCATGGCTCAACAGCCTACAACATTAATTACATTCAAATTTCAAATTTTGAAATGAGGGTTGCGCCTCTCTTTATTGAATGTGTGCGCTAACGTGGGTTGGTTGGCTGGTTGACTGACGTGGAGAGATGCTCCTGCATCAAATTCCAAACGCAAGGAAAACATTGATGCTCAGAACAAGGGGACATATGTAGGAAAAGGACACACAGGAAAAATCCTCCATGGGTAAAGGTGTCAAGACGCACAGGAAAAGTGCTACAACGCTTGCGTATAAGGCATGCTTCAAATGGTTCAGTTGAGAGCAACCTGGAGATGACATTAGGCCAAAGATGCAGGAATGAAAATGAGATTAATAAGACACAATGATAACGTCCTTCAATGTAATTTTAATGAGCCCAGAGAAGGTAAGATCAGTGGTTTATCATTTTTAAAGAGTCTGAAAAACGTAAAAGGAGACTCCACTCGGGTACCTTTTTCAAATGTAGTCTAGTCAGTTTGAAAAAGGGGTAAACTAGCACCGAACAGATGTCTATTCAAAATCATTTTAATGAGTGTGACAAAGACAAGATCACTCAGAAATATTTTCATATTTAAGGAGTTTGAAAAGAGCTTAACTATGGACTCCGTAAGGGATGTTCTTCTGGACCAATTTAACGAGTGTGAATAAATAAGGTCACTCGGCCATCTTTTCAATTTTAGGGAGTCTGAAAAGAGCTTAACTATGCACTCCATGGGGGTTCCTTTTTCGTAAATTTAGTCCCTCAGACACAAAAAAAGGTTAAATTTATACCTGAGGATACTCTTCTAGAGATTCGAGGCTCCTAGAGTATACCTTTGTTCGTACTTTTGACCATCCGGACCGAAAAAGGGGTAAACTACCGCCTGACAGACGTGCCTTCAAATTTCATTTTAGCGAGCGTGAAGGGAAACAAGATCACTCAACAATCTTTTCATGTTTAGAGGGTTTGAAAAGGGCTTAAAAGAAGACCCGTTGTGTTTTGGGAGTCCCGAGGGTGAGGTAAAGAGTGATAATGAATCATGCAAATGAGGCTCAAACTTGTAATCAGGGAAAACTACTAAGGACTCCCGAGACTATAGTCATTAGTGACAACATGGACACCAAAATGCAGCCAGGATCTACCTAGGGCATCCATGTGAAGGTAGGCTCTACCACTAAATTACGATACTTCTAGAGCAGGAGTGAGGGTTCTGTGTCGCAATTTGGTGGGATCGATCCTATGGAAAAGTGAAAAAGACAATGATGTGCAACAAGTGGAGGTGGAATCCTATCTTATATGCACAAAGTTGGAAAAATGAATTTTTACCAAAAGACCTTTAAAAATTACCCAACTCTCAAAAAAATTCCTAAATACCCAAAGTAATACTTATCGTAACATCCTTTGAGAAACTCAAGAGCCATAGTAAACGATTTTCAAGCTAAAAAAAATGACAAAAAGGGTCCAAAAAATGACAAAAAGGGGCCAAAAAGTCTATAAATAGAAAGTTGGCAGCTCATTATCACCATTGTAAATTGAGAATTGACCAAAATTCAAAAAACACCCCTTTGCCAAAATAGTTGATTATGGGAGCTTCAGTAGAGAAAACGAACTTCCGTCTGGACCAAGTAAGTACAAACTAACCTCTCTTGCATTCCCATTCTTCAATTTTTCATTTGTTTTTGTTTTTTTGGGGGGGGGTGCACTGACCTTTAAAGAGGGTGGCCCTGTGTGTACCTGGGTTGTCCAAGAACAGCCTGTGTGCACATGCAACTGTCCCCAAGATAGCCCATGTACACCCTCAAATAAGTGGGAAAATTTGGAAATGCAAGAGTTAACTCTCCATTCATTTGTTTTTGCAGGATGTATGTGCATTGGAGAGAGAGGGAGCATGAGGACGTTGATTTTTTGGTCTCCAAGGACCTTGCTGCTATCGTTGTTTTGTCACAATGCAAGTTGTTAAAGTTCTTCCAGTGTCCATTTATGAGGGAACAACCCAGGTTTCTAGATGCATTGATAGATTATTGGCATCCTTATGCAGAGGCATTCAAGCTTGAGGGGAAGTCATTAACTCCAACAACTGAGGACATTTACTTCGTGATTGGTCGCTCGAGGAGAGGGGATCTAGTCAATTTGCGCACTTTTCCCCTCGGGCCTCACAATATTGAGGATTTGATTGGACTCCATTGCGAGGCTAGTACCGAGAAATTAGGTTCTCAGGTGCCTATACATAAGATCAGCAACCTATCACTCAAAGTGATAGTTCTACTTATTGGGCGAATCACTAGATCCACAGCTTCACATCAGGCTTCCCAAGCGCACATGCATTAGGTGGTACAGTGCTTAAATGCATGGATTTTCGACTGGAGTACCACCATGCTAGATTGCATGAAGAAACAACTAACAGAGTGTTGGATACGGAAGCACCGTAACTTCGGGTTTGGGACCGTTTTTTGCTCCTTTTTATTCGAGAGGGTACTTAGTCTCAGTCCTCGAGAGACTATACGAGGGCATGAGGCCTCTCTCATTGCACTATGTAGATGAGCGACGTTTTTTCCGCGACAAGGGGGAGGGAGGACCATCAAGGTCTTCGATGACAAGTTTTTTGACTGGTGGTCATGGTATATTCTAGAAATAGAGGACTACCCCTATGTCGGGATCAATTTTTCTAGAGATCTTGACATGCTTGTACCTCCCAGAGCGGAGCGAGGAGAGATGGGTAAGTTTTTTTTTCAAAGTTTTTTTTTTCAATTTTTTGTGTCTTTATATATATATATATATATATATATATATATATATATATATATATATATATATATATATATATCATTGTTTTGTATACCATAGTATCTGACACTTACGTATATGTTATGTACAGATCTGGGACCAGTGCTTCCAGTAGAATTCTCGAGGACTAGGCGGCATCCTCGACCAGAGGGAGGACCAGCTGGAGTCGTCGGTCCAGCTGTAGCAGCAGGGGGGCCTCCAGCCAAAGAGGCTGAGAGAGTATTGAGACGAGTAGAGTGGAAACTCACCATGCTCACTCATACAGTCCCTATGGCAGAGATCAAGGATCTCCCACCATCGATGCAACCTCATGTCGTTGGGGTGCCACGGACCTGGGTCCAACTCTTCTGGCATTTGGAAAATGTCGTTGTTCACTATGTCAGAGCCAACAGGCCCCGCCCTTAGCTAGGATAGACTACTTACATGCCGAGAGAACTTTTTGTATATTTTTTAGGGCATAAGCCCTATGACTCTTACTGGACATATTTTTGAGGCACTTGCACCCACCCTTGTACTCTAATACTTTTGATATATATATGGATATCTACATATTTTTATGTCTTATGGATTAAATCTATTTTACAAATGTATTTACATGTGTGTGTGTGTGTGTGATTTTTCTTACATGTGTGTAATATGACAATCTAATACATGGTTAGCTAGAGTATCTATGATTTGATTCAATCTCCTAGGAACATGGATATACGTAATGTAATAAAATCTTCGTTCTAAGAGACGTACCCTAAGGAACCGTTGGTGTGGTGTAGGATCGTAAACGCGGTAAACCCCATTTAACTGAGACACAATCAACTGAGCATCTTAGTAGACCCGTAGGTGAGAGATACCATGCGACAAAGTGTCACGAAGAAACTCTAAGACTATGTTGTATTTGGTGAAATTATTTGTGGCGTCACCTAAAAAGATACCTCCTAAAGATAGCAACTGGCCCTGAGGTGTGACAAACACCCAAGCTGTGAAAGCAAGCCTCCGAGTGTGTTGGATAACGTTGTCCGCAAACCCAACAAACACCTCTAATTCACTTGACATCTACCACAATGAAAAGGATGACATCAAAAACAACACGCCCATAAAACCAAAAAGACAAAATCTAAAAACAAAATGAATAAGACTATACATATGTTACAAGAAGTCACCCAAGGCGACCCACTTATGAGTAATACTTCTTTAGGTAGAGCCCATTTCTAAGCTCCTCCAAAGAATTTTCCTCAAAGTCTACCAGATGATAAGCACCCTTCTTTAGAACCTCCTTCATGATGAAAGGTCTAAACCACATGGTTTTGAACTTGCCTACCCCGAGGGGGTCCTTATCTTGGTCATAGACTAGGACAAGGTCGCCTTCAAAGAAAATTTGGGGAAGGACGATCATACTGACACTTGACATTTGTTTGTGAGCCTCATTAGCCAAGGCTGCATCGCGACGCTGCTCAAGATATAATAAATTCTCTTCAAGTGGTGAAGTGTATGTCAATAACTGTACTGCCAAATTTAGAGAGGGTATCTGGCACTCTATAGGAAAGACTGCTTCCATCCTGTAAATGAGTTGAAAAGGTGAGAAACCGATTGTAGTCTTAACAGACGTTTGGTAGGCGCATAATGTCGAATACGACATCAAATGCCAATTTGACCTGGCCGAATTGATCGCTTGTTGCAAAATAGTCTTAAGGGATTTATTCACAACTTCCACCTAACCATTCGCTTGTGGGTACTAGGGTGATGAATGTTCTTTCCTCAACCCAAGCTATGATGTTAACTCAGACATCATTTTGTTTTGAAAGTGACTTCCATGGTCAGTGACAATCTCTCTCGGGACGTCAAACCTTGCTATTATCTGGTTAAACAAAAAGAGAGTTGTGGTCTCCCCATCATCTTTAAGCATTGGCATAGCTTCAACCCACTTCGTGAAGTAGTCTACTGCTACGATGATATAATGATGCCCCCTTGCAGAAGGAGGGTTGCATGTAGCGTAATCAATCCCCAACTTGGTGAAGGGATCAACTGTGATGATGGGAAACATGGGAGCAGGTTTGTTGATCCTCTAAATTGACATCCCCACTACCCTATTATACTCCTCATCTATACCTTTTTGGATTACCTAAGCTTGGATAAATTACAAAGAAAACTACCATTATCCATTGATGAGATCATAAGGTAAAGTATAATTAATTCATGCATTTTTGTGGTTTATTGAGCTAGGAGACTAAATGTTTCATGTACTAATGTTTTAATTTGCCATGTATAACCTTTGACCTCTAGATGAGTCCAGCCTTTTTGTACCAGCTTAGCCATCCGGTACTTATGCACCAGATTGCCACTGTCTGAATCTGGTACTATGCACACCTTCCATTCAGATCCGGTATCGAATCTTGCCTGTCACGATCTGGTACCAAAGGCCGCAGACTGTCATGATCTGGTACCAAACACTTGTGCACTATTCGGATCCAGTACCATTTACTGAATCTCACCTGTCATGATCTGGTACCAGTATAGGAAGCAGAATATACCAAGTTTAGCTCCAGATCGTACTAAAGATAATTATTGGATGTTTGTTGAATCATTAAATCTCTAGCAAGGTTATGATAAGCTTGTTTGTCTATTTCTTCATCCTCATACACTTCGTTTCATGAGGATGAAGCTTAAAATATGTAACCGAATATATAAGTTTGACAATCGACTGATTTGATAAAGATTTCACCTCCTTGTGTTTCACGATTAAGATTGTTTAAATAGTCATGGCAAGGATGGTGGAGGTAGTAGAGAGTTAGTATAATCCAGCATGTGAAGCAGCGTTACATATTGTAGAACACATTCTGAGTTGAAGTTTAATAGAAGGATGTCATTTATTTCCAGGTCTTGATCATTTATGAATGAATGTGAGTTGAGTTGTTAGCACAGTTTAATTCTATGTTTTGAAATTTAAGTAAGAGGAATGTGTGGATTGAAAGAAAGCTTACTGTAGACTCCAGTCGTTGACCTGTTGAAGCGGCAAGGGCCCACCACCCAAAAAAGGTTAGCATCCTTATAGATTAGTGTTAGTAGTTAATTTCAATAGTATAGATGTTAGATTAGCTAAATCTTAATTCTTTCAGATGATAGTAGTATAGTTTAGACTAGGATTTCGATCATACAATTGTTTGGAGATCTTTACTTACTCTATTTTGCATATGTTCTGTTTTTATTTTTATGAATTTGATTTTGTTTCATGGACATAAATGTTGGCAGCAGTAGTCATACATATTTGAAGGAGAACTAGTGAAGTTTGCAATAGCACATTGTGAACCACAGCATACTCAGTATATTGACTATTGAACTACCCATGCTATGTCTTGATGATTGATGTGTGAATTCCTTTTCAGAAGTGTGATTGCATAGTTAGTTTTCAGGGTTAGATAGCAGAGTTGATATGTCAAAGAACTCCATCTCATATTTGCATGTGCCATAATGGAGTAGATATCCCCTCTGTGAAAGACAACCAAGTGTGTTTTGATTTGCTAGTTTGTTTTGTTTCCATCATACATAATCTAGAATAGTTCTATACTCATGACATTAGAATTACCTTTCTTACTGGTGTCTTGCAACTCTATTGATTACGAATCCCATATTGATAATTAATGAGTGCATTATACTAAACATATAAGTAGCACACCATTTTGGCGCCGTTTTCGGGGAGTTGCAAACAGTAGGAAGTGATTTTTAGCTTATATTGTCTGCATAGTTTTTGAATTATTTTAAACGTTGCTTGAGGGAGGAGGATAAAATGTTTAAGATGTGAGTGAAGAGCCATGCGGCCACTAGAGTGGGGTTCTTCGAAGCCAGGTTGTCGTCTTACCTTCTAGATAGAATTAGGATTTCAATTCAATTAAGAATCAAATTTCCATTTTATGCATAGATATAAAGATAATAAGGGAAGATTTGTAAGCTCTAAAGATTCAAAAACAACCCCCCCCCACTAATCCAACTGACACTGGTGCAGGAAAAATTCCACTAGGAGAAAGTTCAAGGGGAGCTAGCAAGGCTCCAGAAGAAGAGCCTAAAATGGAAGAATCATCATTAGGGCGGGCAGAACGTGAATCTGTTGAATGTTCAGGAGACACACAAAATCCAGTTTCTGAACCATCTATCAGTGGAATGGTAGAAGAAGAAGAAAATGCAACCACTGAAACTGAGACCTTTGGGTTTCCAATCTTGGATATTTCCAGAAACATCAGCATGAATAATATCCCACTATCATCGTTACCCACTTTCATAGGTATGTCAACTGAAGATCTAGATTTATTTGAGTTTGAGTTTGACATATTATGTAGAAGCTATAACTACTCAAACAATGCCTAAAAACTTAAGCTCTTTCCTGCTACAATGAAAGATTCAGCCTTAAGATGGTTCATGATCTTAGGAGAAAATACAATCCTCCCTTACGATCAGATGAAAGACACATTTTTACAGAAATACCAAGACTATTGTAAGGATAATGCTAAAAATGACATTTTTAAAATGCAGCAAATAGAAGATGAAAGCCCTGAAGACTACTTAGAAAGGTTCTTATACAACTACCAGAAATCAAAATTATTCACCACAGACCCAATCGTAGTAAGAACCGTATTTTTTAAGAGTATTAGAGATGACTTCATAGAAGTTTTAAATTTGTTAAGTTCAGGAGATGTGCACCAAAATCCTTTTGCAGAGATTGCAGATTACTGTAAAAGACACTCAAGAGGACAACCTAAAACAGGCAAAGCACCAAGAGATTCTTTTAGCAAAAATACAAGACAAAGCTCAGGAACTGTCACCAGAATTGAGTTAGGAAACTTATTAGAGAACTTTAAAACAAACATCTTGAGCACAATCAATAACCAGTTAGATACCCTAAAACTGAAAAATAAACAAGAAGAAGAGATTGTTTTAGCAATCTTCTGTCCTAGATGCCGAAAGAAGCATGGTGAGAAAGAATGTCCATTAAATGTCATAGAAATCTGTGGCCTGTGTACACTAGAGCACCCCACATCTAAGTGTCCAACTTTGCTTGAAGTACAAGCCATGTCTAGGGGAGGAAGAGTCTCACAAGAACAATCATACCCTTCCAGAAGACCTTGGAGAGAACAAAACCCCAATCCATTTTATGACCCTAATGAACAGTATCAACAGCAACAATGGGGTCCTTCCCCAGTGACCTATCCACAATGGACACCTCAGCAAGCTCAAACTCAACCTTGGCAATAAGGTTGGAGGGGGCCTGTGTATGGGAATCCCTCTTACCCTACATATCCACAGTATCCTGCAAACATTTCCCAATTACTACCTGGATTTAACCCACCACAGATGCAATATTTACTCCCACCTCCTATACAGCAACAATTTACAACCCCCTTGAACCCTAACCAACAGCAGCAAGTGCCTATAAATGCCAATCAACAGCCACAAAACCAAGCTGCCCACAACCCTCCGAGACCAACAACAATCCCTGCCCAGCCAATCCCTAACCCCAATAATTGACCCACCCACCCTCTGCAGAATACAAAAGTTCAAACCTTTCCCACCTATGAAATTCAACTACGATCAGGGAAAGCTATAAATCAATCAAATCCTGCAGTAATAATTCAGGAAGAAAATGATAATCATTCTAAGGAAGAAAACACTCAAACCACCCCTACAGAAGAAGAGACTTCCCCTCCTATTCCAATAACTTCTTAGTCTTTACAAGTACCTCGACAAGTTAATCTTCCACCCTACCCCAAAATACTATTAGTGAAGAAACCTGACCCACCCTTGCACAAAGATATAGAGGATGAATTACGAAATGTATGTATAAAAATACCTTTGTTGCAATCCATTAAGGATATCCCCATATATGCCAAAATCATAAGGGATATTTGCCTTAAGAAACCAGGAAGGAAGAAGAAGGAACCTCCCCTTGTTCAAGTGGTGGGGCAATTATCTGAATTTATTTCTGAAATGCCATACAAATATAATGACCTGGGAACCTAGTAGTCACTGTTGAAATTAATAGTATTTCTTTACCAAACACACTCATTGATTTGGGTGCAACAATTAATGTAATGCCTTTTGACACTATGCAAAATCTCCAAATCAACTAGTTAAGACCAACCCAAACCATGATAGAGTTGGCAGATAAGTCAGTCATTAGCCCTGCCGGAAGTCTAGATGATGTCACAGTCACTCTAGCTTCTTGGGAATATCCAATAGACTTTTTAGTCATCTATTCTAAATCATCATCCAAACCAAGAAACCCTCTAGTTCTTGGTCATCCTTGGCTGGACACAGCAGATGCCTCTATCAGTTGTCAGTCTAGTGAGATGACTATATCCAATGGCACACATAGCCAAAAGCTTGTCCTCTTTCCTCCTTCCCAACCGACACAGGAGATACCTATCTGGTTAGAAAACCCTTATGGAGAAAAAGATTGCATCAGACACTGTTAACACTTGAATAGGTAAAAGGAATGCAAGAACAATCAGATGAACAAGTCTTAAGTTTATTTTTGGTTGATACAAATTGTATTGAATATCTGAGGTCTTTTGCAGATTTGTCACACATTTTCGGTTCCAAATTTCAACAAAATTGGCACCCTGATATCACTCAATCATATACTTTATCACCAGCTCCCTTAGAGAAGGAAGAAAATACTGAACTTGTTGAGATTAACCCAAGAAAACCCTTGTATATCAACTCTAGTTTGGAACCAGAACAAAAGACACAAGTAATTGAAATGCTCCAAAGACAATTTGATGTCTTTGCATGGGATTATGCAGACATGAAAGGCATTCACCTTGACACATGAACACATCATATCGACACTAATGACCAAATCAGACCAGTTAGACAGCCTCAGCAAAGGATGAATCCAGCCCTTAAAGATATTGTAAAAGAGGAATTGCAGAAACTCCTTCAAGCCAATCTCATATACTCCATTTCAGATAGTCAATGGGTGTCTCCACTTTTCATAGTTCCCAAGAAAAATGGTAAGTGGAGAATATGTGTATACTTCAGGGAGTTGAACAAAGCCACCTATAGGGATTATTTTCCCTTACCATTTATTGATCAGGTGTTGGATACCTTGTCTGGAAAGAAGTATTTTTCATTCCTAGATGGGTTTAGTGGTTATAACCAAATACAAATAGCACCCGAAGACCAGGAGAAGACCACTTTCACCTGCCCATGGGGAACCTATGTTTATAGGGTTCTTCCTTTTGGAATTTTCAATGCTCCAGCCACTTTTCAAAGGGTTGCTCTAGCCATTTTCTCTGATTTGACCAATGATTGCGTGGAAGTCTACATGCATGACTTTACAGTCCATGGAAAAGACTTCCAGGAAGCTTTGACCAGTGTAGAAAAATTCTTGATTAGGTGTAAGGAAACTAATCTTTCCTTAAGTAATGAAAAGTCAAAGATGATTCTCACTGAAGGTATTATTTTGGGACATCACATCTCTGGTTCTGGAATGAGAGTTGATATGGCAAAGATTCATATTATCACACAAATCAGAATACCTTCCTCACAAAAGGAAGTTCGTAGCCTTTTAGGGCATGTTGGCTACTATAGTAGATTCATTTTGAATTTTACAAGCCTAGCTACCCCTTTATTCAAGTTATTATCTAAAGAATTTGAATTTAAGTGGGATGATGAATGCCAAATATCTTTTGAGATTCTAAAACTGAAATTGTCAACTACCCCGGTATTAAGAGGACCAAATTGGTCCCTTCCTTTTCATATCTGTACCGATGCCTCAGGCATAGCTCTTGGGGCAATTCTTGGACAAAGGGAAAATCAAATGCCTTATGCTATTTACTTTGTCAGTAAAAATCTGTCTCCAACTAAATTTAATTATACAGTCACAGAAAAAGAATTGCTAGTTGTGGTCCATGCTATCAATAAATTTAGGCACTATATTACAGGATATCAAGCTTTTGTACATACCGATCATTCAGCCATCAAATTCTTAATGAAAAAACCCATAAGAAATCCTAGAGTTACAACATGGTTGTTATTATTACAAGAATTCAATATCAACATTATTGGTAGACCTGGTAAGGATAATCTTGTGGTTGATTTCTTATCTAGAATGATTCATCTAGGAGATAACGCACCAGTAGAAGATAACTTTTTTGATGAAAATTTGTTTGCTATTTCTACATTCACTCCTTGGTATGCATATGTAGCTAACTATCTTGTGACGGGGAAGATTCCTCAGAAATTGTCTCAAAGAGAAAAACAAAAAGTAATTCAGCTAAGTGAAAACTACATGTGGCACGATAATTGCCTCTACAAAACAGGACCAGATTTGGTAATCAGGAGATGTGTAAGGGAAGATGAAATTCATGATATTTTGCAAGCCTGCCATGATGGTCCTTGTGGAGGACACTTCACAGACAAGAGTATTGCTTATAAAGTTCTGCGATCTAGTTATTATTGGCCTCATATTTTCAAAGATGCTAAAACCTATGTATCCAATTGTGATGAATGCCAACGAATGGGTAAGCCTACTGCACGAGACCAAATGCCACTTCAAGCCCAAGTAGTCATTGAGCCTTTCGAGAAATGGGCATTATATCTTGTAGGGCCCATTAACCCTGCATCTAAAAAGAAAAATTACATATTTGTATGTACTGACTATGTGACTAAGTGGGTTGAAGTAAAATATTTACCAGCTACAAGTGAACAATCAGTGGTAGATTTACTTTTTAATGACATCTTTACTAGATTTGGTGTACCTCAAGAAATTCTGACTGATTAGGGAACTCAATTTACCTCTAATCTAGTCAAAGCTATTACAGAACAATACCAAATTAAACACAGGAAATCTACACCCTACCATCCACAGGAAAATGGACAAGTAGAATCTACCAACAAAGTTATTGAGTCCATTCTTACCAAAATAGTACTGCTACACCACAAGGATTGGGCTGACAGATTACTAGAATCCTTATAGGCTTATAGAATCACCTGGAGGAATACAACATGACATACACCCTACGAGTTGGTGTATGGGAAGCAGGTAATTCTCCCCATAGAATTCTAGATCAAAACCTTCAAGAATGCACTACAAGTTGGCATGAACTTGGATGAAGCCCAACAACAAAGACTCTTGCAGCTTAATGAGTTGGAAGAAATCAGGCAGGAATCACTTCAAAGCACCACTGTCATTCAAGAGCAGAGAACAAAATGGCATGAAAAGTATCTCAAAAAGAAAAAATTTCAACAAGGATATTGGGCCCTATTGTATGACAGCAGATTCAAAAACTTCAAAGGTAAGTTAACTACTCATTGGATGGGACCTTACAAAATTAACACTGTCTATGACAATGGTTCAATCAGGATAAAGACAATTGACGAACAACAGACACCACTACATGTGAATGGTCACCGGTTGAGAATCTATAACAAACGCCTATCAAAAGAGGAATTTTTTACTCGTATACTATAGAATTCAGATATGCAGGTGATTAGTAAGGAAGGAGACCTTCCTACTGATCCACATTAATTGATTGTTTTATTTTTTAAAATGTTTGTACATATGTGTGGATTGTGTTTTGTTAATAAGTTGAAGGCAACAAGGGATTCTTATCTCCTTTTGTTTTACTTTCTCATTTTATCTTTGATTTCTATAATTTATTTGATCCTTCAAGAACTTGCTAAACATCAGTTTTGTAGGCATCAACAATACTCTATTCTTCTCCAGTACCAGCAGTCTTGTGTTGTTCCGGTACCATAATTTTGTCCTTATATGGTACTACCAGGACACATCACCTAATTGACAAGGAATGCTACGCATATTTCAAAAACTTATGTCAATTAATATGAAGTATGAAGCCATGCAGCAACCACTTAAGATGGAACCAAGAATCCGAATGCAGCATCAAATGGCAACACTTATGAAGCAATAATTTCTTTTGGTTCTGTTGCTGACTAAAGGGGAGTATCTTTAATTTCTTTTGGTTTTGTTGCTAAAAGGAAAATTTTTTAATTTCTTTCGGTTCTCTTGCTTGACAAAGAAGACATAATCTTTACCTATGATTGTTAAAAGAACCATGCTTAATCTACTTCAAAGTCTAGAGGTTGCCTTTATCTAGTATTTGAGCATGATTAAAGGGATAAAAACTATATTAGCCTACAAGTAACTATCTCACCCTAACTATACTTCAATAGTATTCATTGGATTATCTTTTCTAAAAGAGTAACATATGAGTATATGAACACTCTCTGTCAAGGGAACACTAGGAAAACTTTTATGGAAGAGGATGTATCAGTACCCTATGGTAACTTTAGGTCATTCTCTTATGGACAAACTCAGACAAAATTATACATCTGGATCCAATGTGCAATACAAAATTTTATTTTTCCTTCAGACAAATCTTTAAAGACATCCAAATAAGAGAATACACCTTCCAACCCAATACCATCCCATCCTATAAAAAGGTTTTCAGATGAGCCTCCCCTATCACCATGCAAAAGAACTCTTTAATAAAATCGAAATAGGTGACTATGGACAAGAAGCCTCTGATGGAAAAAGGGTTTAAGAGACTAACCCGCCGAGATACTGAACAGGTCTGCTAGCAGCGGGTACTGGTCTGTGGTATGACTAGGAAAACCCATCAGGGTACTAAACAAGCTTGTTGGCAATGGGGCATTCTGCCTGGGGAAGGGATGTCTCTCACTAATTATCACAACTACCCCACCGGAGTACTGAACAGGCTTGTTGGTAGTGGGTTCTAGTTGAGAAATGTCTCATCTATGCTTGTCTGATTGAAAAATATACTTTTGTCATCTAAAAGATGAACACTACAAGCAAAGCTCATTGTTAACATTTATGATATACAACTCTAGACTAATAAACAAAGATAATTATTACAAGCAAATGTCCATTTGAGAATTACCCTAAGTCAACCTTACCGGTCTGACATCTAAAGCCTACATTACCTAAGAAGGAAACTTCTTAAGAGGGGAGCCCTAACTAGGGAGTCTAATCTACTTATAATATGAAATTTATCCATAACATATAATGATAGTAAATCTTTGAAGCAAGTTAGGTTGGATCTGTTCTTCTGGCAAAAGTATAAAAACCTCCCTGTTTTCACTGTTGAATGTTACCCTTGTTAATAAGTCATCAAAAGAAAGGAAATTTCAATTTTTTTAGGCATGTGATCATATGCTAGGTGATAAATGTACTTTTGGAATTTGATTTGGTTTCCTTTCTCTTATCATCTTTTCCCCATTATGATACAGGTGTTGAATCTTCTTTCATAAGGATATACAACATCCTTGGCATGGGGAAGGGTCAAAGAGATCCTTCAGAACTCTTTTTCAGACTCACATCTCATCTTCAAAAACCAACATGATCACCCTACAACCCTACAGAACTAGACACAAAAGAATATAAGCACAGAATATAGAAGTTTCATGAAGTACAGGAAATTTCAGTACCAAGCTTCCAAAAAATTCCATCCTAAAAAGATGAACTCTGACAATCTACAAGTTTCAAATACAAAGGCAGTCGCATATGTTATGGGTATTGATCATACAATGGTAAAAGAAAAGGTAACATGGTATTATTTATTTTCCTTTTCTTATAAAACTACAATAGGTATGAAAATGTATACTAGATCTTATGACCTTAGTGCTAAAACCATGCACCTAACTTTCACTCCCTCATACCCATATGCCTAACCTTAATCAATCCTCTCATCACATAAGCACTCGAAAATGATTGAGAGCAAAATCACATCAAAAGTGTGAATATGAAGCAGGTCTAGTAATGATGGGCCACTAATGTGCTTCATCCTTAAGAAAATCACGAACTTATCTTGTGTCATGCACCATGATTCAGCATCAAATTCACCGCTAAAAGGTCCAATCACCTATCCCAAAAAACAATGATGCTTCGACACCCAATGTTTCATCCCCATCATTACGATAACGGGCAGAAATGAAATGACTTATCTGGGTGGTGAAACCATCCAGATGAGCCTCATCTTGTCTTAATTTTCCTTTGTGGCATCTTTTCTTAAACTCACCATTCCAATTAGCGACGCCATCACCGTAGTTTTTTTTTTTCGTTACCAACTTTTCTCCAGTTCCGAGCTTACTCCTCCCTATGATCTCTGGTACCAAACCCTTACCCTCATTAGCTAACTAAATCCTTGTGCTACATCCTGCTTTTTTTTCTCACAATTTATAAAGATGGTTGTAAGTAGACATGAACCGGTCTTCCAGATTTATAGAGAGACCGAGGAGTTCCAACTGTGTAGAGAGAAGTATGCTAGAGAGGGATGGATGCCATTTTTGGAAAAATTCACAGGCTGGCATGAGAAGGTATCTCACGCATTTATTCAGGGTTATGATGGAGAGATTGCACACATAGGAAATATGTAGCTAACAATCAATGAAGCAACCTTAAGGGAAGTCACGGGATTACCTAAAAAAGGAGCCAAGTATTTCAAAGGAGTAGGAATCAACAAGAAAATGTGCCAATAATTTTTGAAAGAAGACCATCAGCACCCTGATTGGAAAAAGGGGATTCCTAGGAACTATATCAAGGAAGAATATCATCCAATGCTTGTTAGTCTTCAACGATTCCTCACTTGTGAGGGAAGGTATGTTGTAACCTTCATATATCATCTTATGCTTCTATTACACTTTGAAGGAGGCCTTGAAATTGATTTCCCATATTTTTTATGGATGAGTCTGAACAAGATGGTAAGAGGTGTCAAATCCCTATCCAAAACTAAGAAGACTAGCATTTACCATCAAGGTCTTATTAAGATGTTAGTTTTACATGAAATCAGGAAGCAAAGGATTAGCTGGAAAATCCTCATCACTCAACACCTTCCAACAGAAAAAAAAAACCTGTAGAGGAAGCCCAGCTTGCTCCATAGAAAGATAAGGAACCTCAAAAGAAAAAGGGCAACAAAGATAAGGCAACTCCATCATCATCCAGAATAGTGAGCCAAAACAAAAAAGATAGTAAACAAGAAGGGCCATCTTCCACAGTCAATAAGACTTTTAAAAGTCAAGGATCAAAAGGTAAAACCAAATTAGTAGAGGAGACTTCAACAGTAGCACTTGAGGAGAAGGGTCATAAGAAAAAAATTGTGAGGAAAGGGAAGAATAGCTAAGAAAATAAAAGTAAACAGTATATATAACAATCCCTTGTAACCATTCCACAAATAGAAAAGAAGAAAAGGAAGCCTGTGAGCACCCCTGATCCAGTACCCCCTTATAAAAGAGCCACAATGAACATGGAAAAGAAAGGAAAATCAGTTGTCAATCCTCATACACATGAAGATCCAATAGATCTTACCTCCCCTTCTGAAGACCTATCAGTCCGGGATGACATCCCTAGTTTGACCGAGGAACAAGTCACTATTACTTTAAGTGGGATGAGGGAGGAAGTGGAGGAAAGAGAATACATCCAGCCAGAAACAATGGAGTCAACAAGAACCTTAACAAAAGAATAGATGAAGAAAAATATTGGGAGTTGCAAAAACAAAACCAGGAACTCAAACAAGAAGTGAAGGAATACCAACTATTGGACAGGTATATCAAAAAGGAAAACAAGAAACTGAAGGCAACCAGCCA
>ML793807.1:541614-558759 GCA_009831015.1 Picea engelmannii
GTCATAAGGTAAAGTATAATTAATTCATGCATTTTTGTGGTTTATTGAGCTAGGAGAATAAGTGTTTCATGTACTAATGTTTTAATTTTCCATGTATAACCTTTAACCTCTAGATGAGTCAAGCCTTTCTGTACCATCTCATCCATCTAATACTTATGCGTCAGATTGCCACTGTCCAAATCTGGTACCAAGCGCACCCTCCATTCAGATTAGGTACCGAATCTCACTTGTCACAATCTAGTACCAATGGAAACAGACTATCATGATATGGTACCAACCACTTGTTCACTGTTCAGATATAGTATCATTTACCGAATCTCACTTGTCACGATCTGGTACCAGTATAGGAAGCAGAATATACCAAGTTAGATCTAGATCGTACTAAAAATAATTGTTGGATGTTTGTTGAATCATTAAAGCTCTAGCAAGGTTATGATAATCTTGTTTGTCTATTGCTTCATCCTCATACACTTCGTATCATGAGGATGAAGCTTAAAATATGTAACCGAATATATAAATTTGACAATTGAATGATTTGCTAAAGATTTCACCTCCTTGTGTTTCACGACTAAGATTGTTTAAATAGTCATGGAAAGGATGGTGGAGGTAGTAGAGAGTTAGTATAATCCAACATGTGAAGTAGCATTACATATTGTAGAACACATTCTGAGTTGAATTTTAATAGAAGGATGTCATTTACTTCCATGTCTTGATCATTTATGAATGAATGTGAGTTGAGTTGTTAACATAGTTTAATTCTAGTTTTGAAATTTAAGTAAGAGGAATGTGTGGATTGAAAGAAATCTTACTGTAGACTCCAGTCGTTGACCTGTTGAAGTGGAAAGGGCCCACCACCCAAAAAAGGTCAACATCCTTATAGATTAGTTTTAGTAGTTGATTTCAATAGTATAGATGTTAGATTATCTAAATCTTAATTCTTTCAGATGATAGCAGTATAGTTTAGACTAGGATTTCGATCATATGATTGTTTGGAGATCTTTACTTACTCTGTTTTGCATATGTTATGTTTCTATTTTTATGAATTTGATTTTGTTTCATGGACATAAATGTTGGCAGCAGCAGTCATACATATTTGAAGGAGAACTAGTGAAGTTTGCAACGGTGTATTGACTATTGAACTATCCATGCTATGTCTTGATGATTGATGCGTGATTTCCTTTTCAGAAGTCTGATTGCATAGTTAGTTTTCTGGGTCAGATAGCAGAGTTGAACTGTCAAAGAAATCCATCTCATATTTTCATGTGCCATAATGGAGTAGATAGCCCCTCTGTGAAAGACAACCAAAGTGTGTTTTGATTTGCTAGTTTGTTTTGTTTCCAACATGCATAATCTAGAATAGTTCTATCCTCATGACATTAGAATTACCTTTGTTACTGGTGTCTTGCAACTCTATTGATTACGAATCCCGTATTGATAATTAATGAGTGCATTATACTAAACATATAAGTAGCACACTAGGGGTGTGCCCTCATCTTCCAAGAGAAGATCTGACATGGGTGGCACTTCTTGACCGATTCAACACAATCTTTGATTAATGCCGGCCAAAAGTAACCGGCTCGTAGAATCTTTTGGGTTGTTTCCAACCCAGAAAAATGACTGCCACATGCTCCAGTGTGGAAATCGTTAAGCACGATTTCCAATTCATCATGAGTGAGACATTGGCGAAGAATGCAATCGACACTTCGACGATATAGAGTGTCCTCGAGTATGAGATAGGTTTTTTCCTGATGGCATATACGGTGACACTCATCACGAGAAGCAGAGGTAGGGAACTTCAAAGTCTGGAGATAAACTAGTATATCTTTGTACCAAGGGTCTGAAGACGCAATCAAAAACATCTCTCCTTTGATAGGAAACTCCTCGGGTATAACATCTCCTGATTCGACTGGAAGTTCCAAGATGAGTTCTGCAAAGACCAACAACTTTTTAGATTTCGTCGAGACAAACTCCAAGTCAAATTCCTAGAGGATAACTATCCATCTACTGATATTTCCACTGATCACATGTCGTGTCAACACATATTGAAACGGATTCACAATGGAAATGATGGTGGCCTTGTGAAACAAGATGTAATGACGAAACCGTTGGACAGCATGAACTGCTGCCAACGCAAGTTTTTCAATGTGGGAATAATTGAGTTCCGGTCCAACCAGGCCTCGGCTCAGGTAATAAATCAAATATTCTGAGAGAAAATCATCCTCATGAACCAAGACCATACCAATGGTCGACTCTGCAGTGGCCAAGTACAATAAGAAATCTTTATTATAATTGGGTGGCCATAGTAAAGGGGTAGAAGTGAGGACGCGTTTCAATGCTTGGAAAGAGAACTGAGTGGCTTCGTCCCAATGAAAAGGAACATCCTTCTTCAGTAAATGCATAAAACCCTTTGTGATCTCAGCATAGTTTGCGATGAAACACCGTAAAAATTTCACTTTTCCCTGTAAACTCTGAAGTTGAGGGATTGTGCACGGGGGAGGCAACTGAATTATCACCTCAACCTTTAGAGGATCGACCATGATCCTTGTTGTTGAAACTATGAAACCTAACAAACGACCTGATTTTACGCAAAAGCTACACTTGTTTGGATTCAAGCGGATCCGGTAGTAGAGACATCGCTCAAATATAAGTCAGAGGTGTGCGGGGCGATCATCTCTCTTGCGAGATCATGAGGTTAAGTCATCGAGATAAGCTTCAACTATGTGTTTGAGATCGTGGAAAGAAAAATACATGGCCCGCTAAAATGTAGCTCTAGCATTTTACAGACCAAAAGGCATCTTCCGATAAGCGAATGTACCCCATGGACAAATGAAAGTGGTTTTTTGTTGGTCTTCGCACTTGATTTGTATCTGATAGTATGCCAAAAAACCATCCATGAAAGAAAAGGCTTCACAACCTGCGCATTCATCGACTATCTAGTCAATAAATGGTGTGGGGAAATTATCCTTTGGACAGGCCTTGTTCAAATCATGGAAGTCTGTAAATACGCGAATCGTACCCTATTTTTTGTTGACTGCAATGGGATTTGACACCCATTGAGTCAATTGGATGGGGTAGATGAAACCATCTTGGAGTAGTTTCTCTACTTCAACCTTAATAGTTGCTTCTTTCCTAGGATTGACTAGACGAAGCTTCTATCAGACTGTCTTAGCGTCAGGATATGTCATGATTTCATGTTCGATGATTCTTAGATCTATGCCTAGAATTTCCTCGTAAGACCAGGGAAACACATCACAAAAATATTTAAATAAATCTGTGTAGATTTGAATCTCCTCGGGGGAGCAGTATGCTCCGACGAAGATATTCACCATGACGTCAGGGATTCTGGAGATATTGATAGGTATAGTTTGAGAAATGGTTTCCATATTTCATTCATCATAAAAAGCGTGCGTAGCCAAAGGATTGATAGGACAAGACTTATCTCCATTCATAGTCAGAGTGAATTCACCTGCTTCAATTCTTATTAACTCTAGGAGGAAGTAAGATTGTGATGAAGATCATCCCAGGGTCTGTTTGGACTAGTCATTGCCTCAATAATCGCCCTGTCTGAGGGAAAGACTAAGTATAAAGAATCAGTATCGGCGAGGGAACCTTGATCCCATGTAGGCTCGAGAACCAGATCTAACTCCTGTGCAGGAGTCGGATCAGGGTCGACGGAATCTTGCTAAACTATAGAGTACACAACTTATGTCGTGGAAAAATGCATGGCCATGACATGGTGCCCTATCCCTTCCATCGTTGTTGATGGGGAAGGAAGAGTCCACGGATCGTTAAAGTAAGTCATGAAAAATGATGAGATTTGAAATATTTCGGCCCTAGGTTGGTCGAGGACAGCCAACATAAAATGGACATTGCCATTCATAGGCGAGTAATCGAAGGTACCCATAAAATGTGGGCACAAACCAACCCCTATGTTGACAATGTCGGGCTGAGGGTTATCAATCATTGAGATCGTGGATACCCCCAATGAAGGGTCAGGTTGTGAGAAGGATAATTGATCAATGGTCACGATCCATCCCTCGTGTGAAAACAACAAGACCCGAAATATTGTCATGACCACTGCTTGCATAGCATAGGTCCAACTCCTTCCTAACAAGATACTGTAGTTGAGAGATGCATCGACCACTTCAACTTCTATGCACACAGACTTCCCTCCTAACTGCATGGAAAAAGAGGGGATGATGCCATGTGGTTGGAATGAACGACCATCGAAAGTGGTAAGAAGAGTAGGTGACGGAGAAAAAACAGGTTGGTCAATGGCCTTCCAACACGCCAAAGACATCACGCATGTCGAGGCACCCTCATCAACTACCGTGCGGAAAATGTTCTGAGTAAAAAATTTTGTGGTGTAAGCCACTACTATCTTAAACATCATGTGGTAAGGAAGAAGAGGTTTTAAGTCAATCGTATCAAGCATGATCGTTCCCAGATTAAAATTCTCAGAAAATCCTAAGGCAACTAACATGGCCTTTCTCTGGGAAGGGCATCTCTGGAGGACTTCCAAAGCAGACATTTCACAAGGGGTTTGCAAAAAATCCTCCACCACAGAGTAATTTTGGGTGGCCCTTGTGTTAGGGTTGTGAGAAGATTTATTGAATGCTCCTTTTGGGATGTGTGTCATTGTTTCTCCCAACGTCTTCTTAATATGGAGAGGAAGAGATGGGTTTTCAGCTTCTTTACCCTTCTCATGGGTGGAAGGCATTTCGTAGTCGTGTGTCCTAGTTGTTAAGCCAATGCTACCTTTCATCATGTACATTATTGGACGAAGGATTACTTGCGGATGGAGGGGGTCCCTGACTTCCCCCTTCTGTGCTCAAAGAGGCTTGAGTTAGATTTTTCCCATGTGGAAATGGGTTCGTTAACATGGTAGGCTACTATTGTGCCAATACCTTCTGGGCCTCTGTAAGCCGAGGGAACTGGTGAGTCGGGTGGTCTTCCTTGCAAAGATTACATCGATACTTCGACTTCTTCTTTTCCATGTTTCCCCCACCAACATTATCGGTAGGTTTCTTATCCCCCTTACCCTTCTTTCGTTGTTTTGTATTTTCATCAAGCTGATGGGTGGCCTTTGGGTTTGTCGATTGCACACTGTGTACATCCAAATTTTGGGTAGGGGCAATAGCCAAACCATTGGTTTGGTTGGATGTTGTCTGTTGTATCGAAAATGGTTGCAATTGATTTGATAGCTGATCAGCGGGCTTCATTTGTGCTGAACCAACAATACCATCGGCATGTGGTCCAAACCTGTATTTGGTCTTGTCAAGTATCGACCTTGGTGCATCTGGAAAAACTTTGTAAAGTAAACTAGACTGAGAGTAAATCAGTTCTAGTTGTTGGGCTCTCATTATCACATATTCCTCTTAAAACATCCCCAACGTTGCGACATCTTTAGACAACTTGGGTACCAAAGACTTAAGGAACCACTCAAGTAGGAATGTTGGTGGGACTGGCACTTTTATCAAACTCTTCTAGCATCTCCATTCTCGGATGTGATCGGAGATATGGTCTTCTTTTGTCTGCTCAAAGTTGGCCATCAATTCGGTGTCGATGTCGTATCTCACAGGTAATTGGAAATGGTTTAAGAAAGCCATTGCCAATTCACTGAAGGAAGAGTATCTTGAGCGGTCGAGCTTGATGTACCATTTCGCAACACTCCCAATGAGAGTGCATTGAAACAAATGCAATTGGATGGAGTCATCTCTTAATGAGTTTGACGAGCACCATAAATGGAAGGTAGTCACATGATCACCTCGATATTTGTTAGGCTTGGCCTTGAACTTTGGGATGTCTGAAGGAAACTTGGTCGGCATAGGAGGCCAACGCAGATTGTGACAGATGGGGCGATTTAATAACCTTGTCAATTCTGGCAAGTGCAAAGTTGCCAGAAATGGTAATTTGGGTTGTTGATTATAACCAGGGAAAAAGGTGCTTGGATTTTGGTTGGCACTAGGTTGCCAGGAAAAGTTAGGTTGTTGGCCAGGGTTCTGGTATTAACCATGGTCATGAACACAGTACAGATTATGTGCTTGTTGAGATGTCATCGGCTGACTCCCGTAATAGGATGTAAAGGGATGGGCTTGTGTCGCATTCCAAGGATTTTGGGAAGGGTTTCCCCCTACCGATCTGATGGGAATAAGTGTTGAGCCTTGCCCGGGGTTCCATTGAATATGGAAGGGGTTTTCCCCGGTTGGCATCCCTGACAAGGGACCTGACCCCTGTCATGGATTCCAAGGTCCTTGTGAGGAAGAAATTCATAAGTTTTCCCCATGTGCAGGAATAGTACCCTGTACAGGATTTTATTGTCCATAACTGGGGTTTCCCCCAACCGAGATGAAAGATGACGAGAAAGCGTTGTTACCAAACGTGCCAAACAAAGAGAACAGTTTCGAACCTACCGGCATGCTATAAGAAGGTAGTCCTTGACTCCCTGCTCCAAACGAACTGTATTTTATGTTTGGCCTAGCAGAATGATGGTGAGCACCGCCAGGCGAAGGGGATGAAGGAGGTATATCACCCCCTCCATAAGGGAAAGCATTATAGGGAGATGAAGTCCCCCCCATGGATCCTTGCAGGGGAGATTTATAAACCCCCACCCCGAGACCTAAAGTCTGTAGAGTGGAGTAGGAAAGTACAGTGCTCGTACCAAAGCCAGACATCTCGTATGAGAATAGAAGGCATGTTGCACTCTGGGTGAAAGGAGTAGTGATCTCCGCCATAGATGGAATCAGACCATTTCCCGAGGTAGAGGCAGTCGAGACCATAGTGGCCCAGACCAATGACAGTTGGTTAGAAGTTGGAACACCCCCTGTAATGACAGTCGTAGAGGAAATATGAGTATTCCCTGAAGAAGTAGCATCATTTTTTTTCATTTCTTGTTGTGACACTACATGACACTCGTAAGGTTGAACTTGTACGATGATGGGTGTCGATGGATCAGTGATTGGAGAGTTATACGTACCAAGAGCTACCGCTCCAAGGTCAGAAATGATTGGTTCCTCCGAAATCAAATGTTCTCCTCTCGGAGATGAGTCGAGCATAGTTTCCTATAATCTGGTCGCCTCAAAAGATGCTTGTTGGTATAGTTTTCACCTTAGTGGTGGCGGGGGTGGCTCGAGATCAACCAGTGGCAGGCTCAAAATCCTTCGTGACAGGTGGAGCTCCTGATCCTCTACTGTGTGAGAATATTAATGACACACTACGGATTTCTATAATCGTTTTAAAAACCAACACACACTAGAAAAAGTTCTTATGAGATAAGACAAGAAGATCACTAGCTAGTTGGAAGAACAGTTACAACAGCCAACACTATAGAAACTTACCAGTGCAAGTGAAACTCGAATACGGAAGCACCCTCTGGGTATACTCTGCAAAGCATGGCTCTATGTTTTCCCTAGGTACCGTGTTATACCCCCGCAGTCACCTTTGTAATTCACTAAGATAAAGGCAACTAGGTTTTCAGCGCGTGAACAGTTATCAGGCGGGTACAGTCAACAGTCGGGTGGACCGCAATGAGCAGGGTATCAAGACTGAAACCTATCAAGGGTATCAAAAGCAAGTGTTCTGGAAGATGACTGAGGACCTTGAATGGATTCGAGACCCATGAAGCTCTGTGGCAAATGTGATCAATGGAATCCCAAGATAAGCCCTCTATATGTGTGTTATAACCCTAAATTGCACCACACATGCTTACCTGGCATTAGGCCAACTCATATCCCTTCATTGCCAAAACATCTATTGATCAACCTCTTTGGAAATCCTCTTGGGTCAAGGCCCACACGCCCTAACCCATTATTGTGCGCGTGTGCATGCTGGCAGGCCCACTACAGCCTGTGTGTACCTAACAAAACACAAAATTAGGAAAGTTGCCGACGGGACAAAAGGCTATGGGTCATTTAACTGAAACTCTCGGCCATGCATGGCCGAGAGTTCATCCAAAACCCTATCTCCTTCTAGCCTATAAAAGAAGGGGTAGGGGTACCATTTGGAGGAGGAAAATTATAGCGAAGAAACTCTACCCATTTTCCAAATCCATTGTCCCAACCCTTTAGCCTTTCCTTAAGCCAAAGGAGAATTAATGCAAAGTAGTTGGAGGATAGAAGAGGAGGAGCCCATGATCAAGATCAAGGAGTGGTGGTCGGTCTCGACTTTGATTGTAAGTTGATTCATTTTGAAAATAATAAAAGAATACTTTTCCCGTCCCAATGCATGAGTTATCTATGATTTGTTTAATTTGTGCTTAATTTCTAACCCTCAAGTAGAAAATTAGTGTGCATGCATCATTGTTTGTTTTGATTGCAGGTTATCGTTGGAAGGAGAAGCACCCGCAAACGGACAAAAACGCAACGGAGGATCTACACCAAACATCAGTAACAAGGTTGGTAGTTCCTTTCCATGTATGTATTGTGAAAGAGGGGTTTAAGTTTTGGGTGGTAGGTTAAAAAGTAATTTCTTTACGGTCAAAATTTGCATGCAAGTCTGACCCTAGTTTGCTAGTCCGTAGGGTATTTTTCCCAACAACAATGTTTTCCCCACTACGCTTGGTCCACCTTTGGAGGGGTTGTCTCCGCTACCTTTCCTTACACGAGCTCGTGTTTAGCCCCTGTGTTAGAGGGGGGGTCCTGGATAACTTTAATGGTTACTAGACCTTCAAGCACTCCCTAGCATAGACTCTTATGTTTGTTTTTATAGCCTTGAAGATTTTCCTCTCCAATCCTAAATCAAGGCTCTAGCCTAGACTAAATTGATGGACCCTTCAAACACAAAGTCTAATCTTTTAATTAAGTGTTAATTTTAGTGGTTGTCTTAAGTCAAAAGGAATGGAAATGAAACCAGTGATGTTCTTAAGAGATGAAAGAGAAGAGCATAAGATGATACTGGAAACAAAATTACTTCTTTCTTCACAAATGATTTTCCAATTTAAACTCTTTCACCAAACTTTTCGTAACTACTTTTCTCAGATCTTTGAAAAGAAAAACTTGAAACAAGATTTCTCTCGACTATGAGCTACTTAATGTCTAAAGTGTTAGCACCCTATAAATCTGCTCGGCTGTCAAGCAAACGATAGACATAGTTATTTCAACTAGCTTTAGAACTAAGTCACTAGCCTGCCCAACTCAGAGAGGGCTCTCTCGTGTCACTTGATATATCTATGGAAATCGGCGACTATATTTGATTTGTTTGGGAGATTTTTAATAGAGTTGTTGGTGAAGGAGAGGGGAACACTATGGGCTATGGAGTCAAAATTCTGAAAATGAACGAAGACAATGCATAGACTGATATAACTCTCCATAGGACAAAGGATAAATAAGGCGATGAATCTGAGTTATTCTTGAAATAAAAAGATGTGTAGGAAGATAAAGAAGACAAATAATTGCATCGGATCATTATGCAAATGAATTATGAATTAGCTAAGAAGAAACATACACAGTTTAAATTGCTTGGGCCGAGAGCGTCACAAGACGAATTATGGGCCTTTAACTCTCCAATTTAAACAGAAGACAGTGTAACTGGAATTAAAGAAACAGAGGAAATACACACTATGAAAGAAGACAGAACTCATATCACAGCCAATTAGAATCTTTTCATAAACAGTTCCAAATGCTTCTGCATATGTATTCAATTCAGTCCCAAAAAAATTACAATAGTGTCCAGAACCACCGGAATTGTGCCCTTGCACTTATGCCCCCCATTAATACACTCAGAACCTCTAACACTTATACAATTCGAGTTCCTTCAGTGTGCAACCAGTTACAATAACTGAAATGAAACGTTTCAGCTTCTACAATGATTACAAATGACAGTTTTCAGAAAAATGTTTCATGATCCCTACAGATTCCTCTGACGCTCCAGCTCCTTCCTCTGCCACGTTCTCTTTGAAATGTAACTCATACTCTTTCAAATATAATTGCATTTATCGATATTCTCATTAAATATTTGGGAATAATATATTTGAAATAAAAATAATTCCCAAATATTTTTCTATCCTGTATAATGAAATTTCCATAATTTAATTGATGCCCGTGGTTTTTAAAACCAAGTCTTGTTTTCCCAATTCACCATTTCATTGTAAAAAACATTTACTGTTACCATTTCCCTGTAAAAAACATTTACTGTGTAATGTTTTTCCAAATTACCGTTTCACTGTGTAAAAACATTTACTATGTGTTTTTTCCAGTTGGTAAAATATGTTCTATCTTCTTCTTTTACTCCTGTAAATATTTGGATAAAGAATTATCCAAGTCTTTGTTCACGGGCATCTTCCCATTTAAATCCTTTGCATGGAAATAAGCATTAATGTTTTTAATTTGTAAAATGTGAATTTTACCTCTGTAAAACAATTTCACCGTGAGGAAGAATTTCTTTTATTGGAAATCCCATAATCATTATTGAAATGTACTCATGGAAAAATGTCGCACATAAAAGATATGATAAATGTTTGCATTTATTACATCAGACTTTGGCTGGAGTGGTTTTAATCCAAACTTCTTTTCCTCCGATGTGATTCACGTAAAAACACGTGTCCACAAAAGAATCCACAGTAGTATTTCCCGGTCCACCTTCACAAAATAAACGTCCTCGCTACTTAAATCCCCGATATGCATGTGCGCCCTCCATCCAACCTTTGACTTTTCCACATTATAAATTGAGATTCATGCCCATGATTTGACGTGATTCCGTAAATTAAATATTGGATTAAATATTAATATAAATATAAAAATATTTATATTAATAATAATAAAAAACCCTTTTTTCTATTTTCGAAGGACTTTGGGCATATGAGGCTTAACACATGACTTTGTGGATAGGATAAGGGTGCTTAATAAAAGGCATATTTTTTATTTTCAACGGGAATACTAAAATAAGGGTAAAAATGAATGAAGTGATGGAACTAAGGGATTTAGATAAGAATTAAGGCTAGGTATAAGCTTGGGATATTTGCCAACTTTTGACTCGTGGAGTACATGACTGTTTTGGATGATCGCATTGGGCGAAGGATTTAGGTGATGGGATCTTGACGGAGCTGGTGAAAATTTTATAAAATCTGAGTGGAAAAATAACACAAGGACAAGATGGTTTGGAAAAATAAAATGCAAATCAGTAGGTGATAACACCATCAACTTCTGATATCAGGGGTTTGGAAAAAACAGTTTTAAGTAGACCGCTTTTTTCCCCGACGTACCTCTGGTGTCGCCACGTGTCCATAAACGAACCCATAATGGTTTCCCCGACCCGCCTTCGAATAATTATCTTTCACGCTACTTCATTCTTCGATATGTGCCTTATTCGTTGATCTGGGCTTCTTCAAGATCGACGGTCTGCCAAGTTATACCTTTTGTGCCTCCGCTATATTTTTCTATATGTCATTGGATATAGCCTGACCCCCCAAACTATCATACTTCCACAGTGATATAGCATTTGGCTAAATTTCTGAAATTTGGATCCTGATATGAAAATTGGTATGGTGATAACATGAAGCATTCAAGTAGAGAACTTAAGAAAACTTTCTTTTTCCTTGGTAAATAAAGAAACTAACCTAAACTACTTTACCAAACCAAGAAATGAAAGATTTTTTTTATTGTTTTATGCTTCAAAACAAGAAATTTGAAAATGAATTCTTTTCTTTTCTTCCAAAGCACAAAAGGGAAAAATGACGATAAGACAGGACCAAGAAATGGATTCTGGCCCAATCGCATATCGCAGGGAGTCACTAACAATACCAAGTAGGCATATCAAAGCAGACTCACCAACTTGTCTAAAAACCCTATTAAAGAAAACAAAAAAAATATTTGGTCAAAAGAAATCTAAACTAAAGTCAGACCTAGGCTACAGACTGTTATAACAGAGACCAGGACTAGATCAAGAAAACCCCTGAGAAGTGTGACTCCTAACAGGGAAGAGGATGACTGCCTCTTCTTTTTACAAAAAAATTCTCAACGAGCACACTACTGACACTTCAACAGCCAGCTTATGTACGCGGGTTGTCCAAGGGCAGGGTGCATATGCAAGTGTGCAAGCCCACTGTAGGCCATGTACACCTCTGTAACTCCTTAAAAAAAAATGAAAATGAACAGTCCAACATAGGCAGGGAGTACTGGTATGGAAGACCAAAATCCTTTAAAGACACAGAATCTTACAAAAACTCAGAAAAAAGTGAATAAACTAATTCAAATCACCCAAAAATAAATATCCCCAAATACCATAGAGGCATCCCCAGTATGGTCACCAATTCTTCTATAGAGGGAACACCCCTCTACGGACTACACCATGGCTCTAAAATGTAGGCAGAGCTAACCGTCTAAATTCTCCTACTTTTCATCAACTATCCTGACATTACCCCACAATCATACATAAAAGACAAGGTATAGGGATCTGGTAGGCATACCTTAAACTCTACATCTAGTGTCGATCCCTTTGTGCTTAGTTGTTTCTTGACTACAAGTCTCCTCCCAAGGTTGACTTGCATTCGCCAAAAGACAAACAAGAAACTACAAGCATGCATTCTACATATGGATTAGTGGGTTAGACATCATAAACAAGAAATGTAAACAAATCATATAAGTTTAAGACGTCATTTAGTGGGATGAAAAAAGTACTTCTTTATATTAATCTCACAAAATTCACTTACAATATGAGACCAGCACTGCTCCTCGAAATTGGTCCTCGGCTCCTCTTCACAACACACCAACTTCTTCCACACCTCCTTCTCCTCTTCAGTTCTCTCTAGGGGAATGTTAAAGGGCTTGCAATGGAGAAAAAGGGATTTCTGGTTCAAACTCACAATGTGGTTGCCAAATATTGGGGCAAAGGGGGAATATGGAAATGGGTAGAGTTTCTATGCTCTCATGATTCTCCCGACATGGGCCAGAAGAGATATTAATGGTTGGGTTAACTGGCTATGGGTGGTCAAACGGTTAAGTAACGGCCCGGAAACCAGAATCCTATACAATTTTGATTTTTTGCGATATTTTGTGAGTGTACGTGAGCTGTCGTGGGTCAGCAGGTGTGTGTACGCTGGAAATAGTGGTGAAGGGTGTGTACACCTTCAAAATAATGATTTTTAGAAGAGCTTGTTCAGTGATGTCTTGGAAAAGATAGCAAGTTAGATGGATTGATCCTAGGTATGCATGTTTGGTGCAATTTAGGGTTATAATAGAGAGACACCAAGTGATCTCTTTGTTGTAACTCTATCAACCTACAAATCAAATTTTATCTTTGAGTCCCATGCTTTCTTGTTGTCTTCTAACAATCTCTTGGTGATCTTTATAAGGCTCTTGTTAGAGGATTCTGACAATCCATTCCCTTGGGGGTAGTAAGGAGTAGAATGAACCAATGTAATCCCATACTGTTCACAAAACTTAATCAATGGTTCAGCCTTGAAGGATAGAACATTATCAGTAACAATTCTTCTCGGACAACAAAATATTGACATGATATCCTCAAGAAAACTAATGATTACCTTGTCGGAGGCATTCCTAGTAGGAATGACTTCTATCCACTTGGTGAAGTAATCATTGGCAGTCAAAATCCACCTATTCTGACCACTTGAAGCGGGATGTATTTCCCTAATGAAGTCTAGACCCCACTGATGAAAAGGTCTTGAAGCTACCATAGGCTTCAATGGAAAATATATGAGATGTTTCTTTCCAGAAAATTTTTGACATTTGAAACAATCTCTAATATTTGCACAAACATCAGTAAAAATGCTAGGCCAGAAATACCCAACTCTAAGGATTTTATAGGCTATGGTTCTCTAGAATTGATGGCCCCCACATAAACTGTCATGAAAATCAGTCATAACATTTTGGGTCTCATGTGGATCAAGACATCTCAAAGGCACTCCTAGAGGATCTTTCCAATACAAAACTTGGTCAATAAGACAATATCTTATTTCTTTAAGCTTCAAATCTCTTACCTTGTTCTTTTCCAAACCATCAAGAGGCTGCAACTTCTGTAGAAAATATATGATGTCCTTATACCAAGTGCATTATGCCAACTTTGGGCTGACATGAGAACTTTTATCAACCAAATCAACTTGTTGATTTTCTGAGTTTGTGTTTATGAAATTAACCCTTAAATATTTGCAATTTGATTCAACCAACAACCTATCTAAACCTTGGCCTTTCACCAACTTAGTGGGCTTTATTTCAAGGTCAAATTCCATAATTTTGGAAATCCATTTGCTTCTCCTCCCATCTATGTCAAGCTGGATAAGTATCTCTTTCACTGAGGTTGAAAGGACATATGCAACAATCTTTGAATGAAGAACATATACTCTGAAGGACTTGAGGGATTTGACCAAAGCATAAGCCTGCTTTTCCATGATATCATATTTAATTTCTGCATCCCTCAATGCCCTGTTGAAAAAGGAAATAGGTTTCTCTAACCCTTCTGCATTTTTCTGCAATAGAACAACAACTACTGTGTCAAATGAATAAAAGGAAAATATCAGAAAATCCTTGGAGTAGTCAAGGATAATGAGCACAGGTGCTTCAGTCAAGGTCCTTTTGATTTGATCAAAAGAATCTTGAGACTCAGTATTCCATTTGACCTCATTTCCTTTCCTAAGCATGGTTGTAATATACTTTAACAAATCAGAAAAAATTGAAATGAACCTTCTTAGAAAATTGATTTTCCCCAAGAAAGATTGAAATTCTTTCTTGGATTTAGGGAGAGACAAGGTCTGGATGGATTATACTCTTTATGAATCAATTATTACCCCTTTTGCTGATACAATGTTCCCCAACAACTTCCCCTCCTTCATAGCAAACAAAGACTTTTTAGGATTGAGAGAGAGACCAAACTTTCTTCACTTCAAGAAAACATTTTTCAAATGATGATAATGTTCTTTATCAGATTGTGAGAACATTGTGATGTCATCTAAATAGATGACTACAAACTTTTCCTTCTCCCCAATAAAGTCAATGTCCATTGCTCGCTGAAAGGTCGCTCCTTCATTCATCAATCTGAAGGGCATTTTTTCATACATGAATGTGCCCCAAGGAGTAGTGAAGGATGTCTTCTCTCTATATTCAGGAAAGATAGAGATCTGATTGTAGCCAGAAAATCCATCAATCATATGCATCCTATATGAACTTGTCACCCTTTGCAATATGTTTTCCATCTTTGGTAAGGGGTAATTATCTTTCTTGGAGCTTCTATTCAAATTCTTGAAATTGACACAAAGTTTGATTTCCCCATTCTTCTTTCTCACTGGGACCAATTTAGCCACCCATTCAGAGTATCTCAAAGGAATGATGTTCTTGGCATCCAAAATATTTTTTACTTCCTTCTCCATAATAGGCAGCAGCGTAGGATTTATCTGTTTGAGTTTCTTCCTAAATTGATTGGTCTCCTCTTTCAAAGGTTTCTTATGTTCAATGATGCTTGTGTCATATGTTCTCAAATTTTCATATTTCCATGCAAAGAAATCAGAAAACTACTTTAAGATCTTAACATATTCAGCCCTTTTTTCTTTTGACAAGCTGCTAGACAACTTAACATACTTTGGATCATCCTTTGTACCTAAATTGCATTCATTCACATCAGCATTTTCAATTGAACCTTTAACCTTTACAACAACATCATTTCTATCAAACAATCTCTCTAAAGGAACTAGTCCTTTTGGAATATGGTTACTGGGCAACTGAACAATATGATGGTCAGCAATTTTATTCAGAAAAACATCAACATGAGGGATTTTTTCAGTGTCATGATCTTGATCAATATGTAAGGCAGAAAAATCATCCACAGTCTCAAGAAATATTTTTATCTCAAGATCATCCTCAAAACCCTTCCAATGTTTGACATTGTCAGGTATAGATGGTCTATACTTCACTTCCACGTCATATTTGAGTTTAGGGGGAAAAGGAACTCTAAAATTACTTCCTGAAACAACCAAGGAATCTACCATAGTGTTATCCTCTCTTGGAACAAATGAGATATTAAAAGCTAAGAATAAACTATCAAAAAGATCCCAAAATTCATTTATGTAAGTCCTTAACTTGGGGTGTTTATCTTGATACGGATTTTTGATTTGATGGACAATTAATTCGACGTCTCTAAATACAGCTAGCTCTTCAATCCTCATGTCTTTGGAAGCCTTCAAACCCAAAACAAGAGCCTCATATTCTTCCACATTGTTTGTAGTTTCAAATTCAAGATTGTAGGATAAAGAAATGATCTCTTGAGTAGGGAAAATAAAAACTACCCATCACCAACACCTTCTTTAGAAGAATCCCCATCAAAAAACATCTTCCAAACAGAGGTATTAGGAAGATACTCTTCACAAGAGGTAATCTACTATTTTATGATTTCAATAGGAGGTTGAGGAGCATCAGTGAGCTGCAATATACTGGATCCTAAATCAGTATAAAGTGAAAAAATAGGATGGTTAGTGGGATTTGCTTCATCATTGATGATGTAGGCTAATTGAGACTCCCTGTAAATTCTTCTATGTTCTCCCCCAAAAATAGGAATGGTGTCATATGAAAGGTCCATCTGCAGGGTTACCCCTAGTCGTTTTATCCAAGATCTTGACAAGTGCATCCCAAACTTAGGGGGGGACATCAGCCACCACAATATCCCTGACCACACTTTTCATTGGAAACCAAAACAAGCTCACAACCAGATCTTTGATAACCCCAAGACACTTCACTTTCCTAGAGTCAAAAGAGTATAAGTCATGGTATTTTTTTGTAATTTCCAACCCAATCTCATCCATGACTATTTTAGGCATGAGATTGTGAGATGTCGTTGAGTCCATCAAGTAGTTGTGCAACACTTTATCATGAATGTTCGATGATGTATAGAAAGGAGGGGATGAATCATACCTATATTCTACCAAAGGTCCTAGGATAATTGTTGGTTTTTCATCTTGAATATTAACTGAATCTGTAATGCCCCATATTTTGACCTTTGGTAGTTAGAACATTGTTGTTTACTAATCTTAATAATTCAAAGTTTAGCATTTGTTTGGAGTCAGTTAGACTTGGTTAGACATTGAGATGTGTACCTCTAGACATAATTGTATGTTACATGATATATGCTCATGACAAAGATAGTTATTTGATTATTTAAACATGAAAATTAAAATGGGTAAGTTCGGTACATGTATACCAATTCAAGTTA
>ML793808.1:5627-85470 GCA_009831015.1 Picea engelmannii
AAAACCACACAATATCACTGTAAATGAAAACAACTCAAATAGCCCACTCCCTGACTCAATCCGGAGTCCAAGAGAGTTCCACCGATGCCTCTGCATCCTCAAGGTCCGAAACCCTGCACACTCAATGAAACTGAGTCAATAGCTCCTGTATATAGCAATAGTAAAACATCCTGTCATAAATCATGACGCATCATCGTCAAGGTTAAGTGGTTCATCACCATAAAAATCCAGATCACTTGCGAGCAAGTGTCCTCAAAGAATAAGTTTTGTCAGTGCGCCAGAGCGGGATGTTACACTAAATCTTTCCTCGTGAATCGTAAGTTTGCATTTCAAGATTTTTGAGAACAACTTCCTCTGTTCTCCCAACTTTCAATTCTCCGAATTCCCGATGAAAGGAATCAATGGTTCAATCTTCCCTGAGATCGACGGTTCAATACCTCCCGTGAGACTTCGAGTACCGAATGACTCTTAGCGTTATCTTCCTCACATTTGTCTAGATCCGACGGCTCATGGGTTTTTGGCACTTCTTCCTGGAAACACTCCACCGTCTGATTCTATCCTTGTTAATCTCTTTTCATGATTTGGGACTTTGAGTGACCAAGAATTTGTCTTGCGCTCCAAGTTCATGATCCCTGAATTTACGAAATGATCCAATGGTTCAAACCAACCACGATCAATGACCCACTTTATTCTAGATCCTAGAGTGGTGAGTTTCTCCATCCACTAACCACCTTCCAACTTCTGGCTATCTTAATGTCCCCGCGATTTTGCGAGTTCTCCACGGATAATTCTGACCGTTCGTTCAAATTCTAAATGACTTCTTTCCAAATATCTTGGCAATAATTCTTCTAGAATTGACTTCCTCCCTAACTTGAAGGATTTTGAATAATTCGAAGGCTTCGATGGTGTTTTCCGTTCCAAGCTTCGGTTAGTGAAATTTTAACTTCACCTTACCGCACACTTGCGCTCTGCGTGTGAACTTGCTCTGTTTCTCTCAGAGATTTTAACTTGATCAATGTCAAAGGGACTTGACCCTTCAGTGTTTTCCAAAATACTTTCTAGTGTCCTCCTGGCACCCTCTACGCTCATCTCCTGGAGTCTTTTGAACTTAAAACAAGTTCCCTCTATAAGAACTCCTTGCACTGGATATGCGCACTCTTCATACCAAAAGTTCCACGCTATCTCTTCTGAGCTTTATTTTCTGAACTCGAAGAATTATGTGTCTCTTCCATTTCTTTTCACTTTGTGGCAATTCAAATCAGTTTTGGCACTCGTCAACCTTTTGCAATACAAATGCATAGACGATTAGAATTTTTCAGGCCTTTGCTTCTTGACAATTCCTCATCTTTCATAACAATTGATGCTAAGAAAATGTTTCAATTTCATGACTTTTCCGAGCTCTGCTTGGCTCTGCAATTTTCGAGTTTTCGAAACTTTCGTTTTCGGCATTTTGAGATTTTCAGCCTTCAGGTTTTCGGTACCCGAGACTTCGGGTTTTTGGCACCAGGGAGTTCATTTGCAGTGAATCCCAACCTTTTATCATTTCAATTCCAGAATTCCAAAAATTCGGTTTCCTTATTCCCCGGGCCCATAACATAGTTGTCGTCCTTAAAATCCGCTACGATTCTTTTGTCTTCGGAGATTTCAGGACTTCGGGACTTCAAGTTTCGGGGTTTCGGTCCACAAGGATTTTAGGCCTGCTTTCCTTCTGAACCCCCGACTTCCAAAATTTTGATTTACTTTACCCTCCGGACCCACATAGAACAGTGGTCACCCACAACCACGGTGGCACGTGGAACATTCATGAGGGTCCACGTCGCTTTTAACGATGTAATCGGGTCCCACCACTCTCACTTTTCTTCTCAACCCACTAGCACATGGTACACCTCCATGTGTCCACGTCCATTCTTAGTAAAATCCAACGGTCAGATCTTTCTCAGATCTACGGTGCAAATCCTTTCGGCGTTTAGGGGTTTCGGCATCGAAAGTTCATGCATCCACACATCTTGAACTTCCATTTGCCAAATTCATGAAATCACTATCTACTAACTTACTTGATCCAACGGACAAGTTCTTCTCCCCACAATCTACGGTGTAGATTGTTTCAGGATTTCGGGTTTCAAAGGTGTTCACCTCTTCTCACCTCCCATCTCCCAAAACGTCGATTTCTTGTTTGTCACACACCCACTACCTAATCAAAATTTTTTCGTTGAATTCTGCAGACTCAGAGCCCCAAAATATCTATGGAGGCCTAGTGTAAGATAGCTCTTCCTCTGTCGGTTCCCTTGTGATCGTGGGTCATGATCATAGGTCAAATAATCATGGCGCCTCTTGGTATTTCACGACTCGGCGCCACAGGAATGTTGAATCATTCGACTCTACAACCGTCGAATCTCGACAGGGCTAGCAAATGGCCAATGGGAACAGATCCCAACAGGGCTAGAGAATTGCCAATGAGAACAGGCCCCATCATGCGATTAAGTGGAGTATATGTGGCATAGAGGGAAACGCGACACGATAGTCAACATGACAGGAGGGGGCCCCACTTTACACACCATACCATTCCGGACCCCCCCTCCCCATTAAAGGTAGAATGGAAAGGGGGTCTAGAATCCAACTGAGGATCGTTGATCAAGGTGAAATAATCTCAACCGTTCGAGAGTTGCGTGTTCAATTTCGGACCCCCCCCCCCTTTAACGACAGAACGACAAGGGGGTCCCGGAATGAAGCCTCATCCGTAGATGTGGGTGGGTGGACTCTGGTCATCCATATCTACTTTCTACTTACCTTAATCCACATCCGTGCCCCAACTTAAAGCCAACCTCTCTTCCTCACATCTAACGGTCATTACAGCCACTGATATTCCCCGAAGGAATCTCATCCGTTCATCGAGATTTAACCACATGGTAACGTCTCGACATTATGGGTTGGGATTTATCAAGGCAAGAGCCTGAGTTCTTGTCAACAAAACTCCTAAATCCCCGATCCCCGATTTCCCGAAATGGGTAATCTCTCGACACGTGGCCTTCTCAAATCGGATGATCCATGACTGCTCCAGGGTTTCCACCATGGAAAGTCCCGATCCCTTGTTACCAGGACTCCCGATATCGCAATTCCTGATTTCCCGAAATGGGAAATCTCACGACATGGGACCTCCGTCATTCATATGGTATAGATCTATTTCAGGGATTTCTCCCCTATTCACTGGGGTTTTAACCCTCGGATATCTCCTGACAGATCCAATGGCTATCGGGTTTTCCAGCCGAGATCTGACGGCTCAGACGGTTCCTAACTAACTCGGGATTTTGTGTATCGTGATTTCCACACTCCTGTACAATTACAAAGGGCTTTAAACCCCATGCACACTTTCCATATCTAACGGTCACGAGGGTTAACCTTCCCTCCCGAACAGATCCTAAAGCTCCTACACTTATGGTGTGGAGTCCTCTCTCCCTGTGGACTTATACCACACTGGTTGCGGTTTCATAATGCCGCTATACCTCCTCAGCCTAAAAACTCATCAAGTAACTCCTTGACACTTTGGAGCACACCAGGGTCCAAAATTGGCCTTCCAGACCCAATTTCCCCTCGCATTCTCGGTCCAAAGACCACTCCACTGGCCCATCTAGGCTCAATGTTGAAACCTTGGCTCTGATACCAAACTGTAGTGCACCTTTTCTGGCTACTAAGGCTTAATCTCTCTTAAAAGGAAACATTAACAACACTCTATACATAACTCATACAGGTATTATAATCCCATTCATTTAAACAAATAAACACCTTCTACACAAAGTATTCATATGAGTTACTCCCATAATTAACAATCAATATCATTTCATACTAATTCATATACACAGCAGAAATCATGATAACATAAGCAGTAGAGTCATGCAAAAACATGATTAAAACAAAAACATATACTTATCTTTTTAAGAGTGGTAGAATCCACCAACCAAGTGCAGGCCTTCCATGAACCTCCCAGCCTTAGACCACACTTCTCATCATCTCAGTAGTGGGTCACCCTCGAGCTAGGACTAAGCTCCACCCCAAGACAAGGAATCCTAGGCTAGGCTGAGGTTACAGGGAAAACAAGACACAACCACAAGGAAGGGATTCTCTCCAAGGACCCTCCCATGCTCACAACCCATAGACCCTCATTCCCCACATGCTTGTTCCACCCCAGGAGTGTACACCTTCTATGTCACCTGGACAGTCCTTCAGCTGCTAATCTCCCTTGCCTTGGGTTATAGGAATAGGCCGGATCGGAAGTCCCTGGGCTCTATGGCAGCTACAAGGTTCCTTCTAGGAGTTCTCTCCTTCCTTTGTGCACTCTCTCACCTGGAGGGAGTCGCTCACAGGTCCAACAACCTGGTCTTCCAACTTCAACCACCTCTCTCACCTGGAGAGAGTGTTGTACAAAATGGCCAACAAGCCACACAGGATCAAACACTACACGTCCACTACAATCCATGGGAATCTAGACACGAACACCCCAGGGAAGCTCCAGACAGGTGCAACAGTATAACCAGGCTTAGCATGGATGAGACACTTCTGTTCTCTCAATTTGGCAACATGGAATAGACTCACATTCTGTATTCTCAAGGATGTGTGACGATTCGTCCACGTAGGGGTCGATTCAGACTTCCCGGTTTAAAATAGAGAAGGGGTGTACCAACTTTCCAGAACAAACATATAATCTTTCCCCAAATCCACGTAGGCTTCTCGTTCAAGGAATATACACACCAGTTTTCTTAGAGCCAGACACAAACCTTTCGAATCATCAGGACGCATGAAGGTTCTCTACAGGAGTCGGGTTGGTAGTAGTATCCAGGTCTCCGTATGCATTCAAACAATCGGGTAGAATGGAGGAGGAACCCTTCTCACGACTCACCCTGGCCGTTTTATTCTCATGCGTCAGGATTGACACTTGTCACCCATGAAACTTCATGTGTCCCACCAACACACATCTCCCTTGCATGTTCTCCCCTTGCCAGAAACTTAGGATAAAACATAAAATGCACATGTCTTTTGGGATAATATTAAAATATTATTCCCAAGCTTAAGCCCCCTAGGCTTAGCCCCTTTTTCCACCTTCCAGACCCTAATTCCTTGCCCACCTTATAGATGCTTAGTCCCCCTTCACTCATTCATCGTGGTCGGTCTGCACATGGCGGAGTTTATATTTTATTAATTTTTCTGTGTGATTACATATACAACAGCAGGCCCCTGGCCTTCAACACTCAGGCCCCCTGGCCTAACAAACACATAAGCCTCTAGCTTATAAAAACTTGACTCACCATCCTATAAAACATAATTACAATTCATTTCAGAACATGGTTTACAATGGGGCTCAGCCTTGGGGACACTACAATCCCCCTCCCCTTATTTTTGCACTGTCCTCAGTGCAACTTTACACAACATCTGCAAGCTTTTCAAAAATCTTCAAACAGATGCGTGTACTCTGCCTGCATAACATCTACATGCTCCCATGTCACGTCCTCATGACCGTACCAGGTCCACTGGACCCTTACAAGATCCATAGCTCGATTTCGGAGTTGTTTTATTTTCCTGTCCAATATGCGCACAGGATGCACTTACAGGACACTTTCTGGTTCCACCTGAATCATATTCCAATCGATTACATGATTAGCATCAGGTATATATATTTCTTAAGTAATGAAATATGAGACACCTTAGGTACATTCATGGATGCAGTAATGCAACCATATATGCAATGTATATGTATGTATATATAAACAAATTCAATAACATTAAAACTGTATAAAACATACACAACATAGAATAAATAGAGAATTGTACTTATCTTTTGATTGAGAGTCCTTCCACCCCGGGGCAGAGCTATGACTCCATCGCGCAATGGCTTCCCACGATAGCCATGGTCCACTATCCTTATCCACATGGCCTAGGCCAAGGTACCAGACCTCAGGAAGACTCCAACCATTCAAACCTCGGCAGTACTCCAACCAATGGTCTCTCATTCCCCACATGCCTGTCCACCCGGAAGTATACACCTTCACAAGCACAGTCCATCGGTTCTACACCTCCCTTTCTTGGGCTTGGCAATAGGCCGGACCGGAAGTATTAGAGCACCATGGCTCCAGGAGATCCAAATGCCCTCAAAGGTTTCCAAGCAACATCTTCTCGAGATACTCTTTGTAGCTAACATTTTAACCTTTATCAACATCATCTCATCTGCATCAACCACATGCAATTATCATGAGAGAACATTCAAGAATTCATTTAGGAATTCCAATTAATTCGAAAGGAAATTAAACTTTTATTCCCAAAAGATGGCATCCTATTTCATGATTCATCTTGGCTGTTGCCACATTATGAATGTAGTCATCCTTGTGATTTTTCCACAGGCACAAAACTGCCTACAATTTTCCTGCAGGACTTCAATATGTACAACATCTTATGCAATAATCTTAGAATTTGTGCACCTGGCAATTCAATCACAATTACCAAACAACTTGACCAATAGAATGACTCATCATTCTATGCATATGCATGTCCACAGTTAACAACAGTAAGTTCATTATTTCAATTTTCTGAACATAAAATTTTATGTAGTCTCCATTCTTGTGACTACCTGGATTGTAACGTGGAGGCAGATCTTTCACTTTGGAGACTTAGCACTCCAGGATATTTCCAAGAACAAAATTTACAAACTCTCGAATCCCGAAGTGATTGCAGACCATTGATCTCAAATCAAACAGCACCGTTGATCCTTTCAACAGGTAAGGAAGGAATATTACTCATATCATAGATTGTGACACGATTGATGGCCACAATTCATTACGGGTATGTAAATGGCCTGGACGTTAATTTTCTATAGCGGTCCTACAATTGGAACCACGGTATTGTTAGAATGGTACGTGGTAGCTTATGGGGGATTACGGGCCCAAAAGCGGTGTCGACCCAAACCACCCTCGAAAACTTCTGCAATCACATGATTATATGACATCAGGTCACCACATCGCCTCCACTCACCACCACTCACACTCCCTCTACCGCTCAAATTTCTCCAACTGTTCCCCTGACAACTCCCCATATCACCTATCACCTCCATGCATCTTGTCTTCCTATTGGATGCTCACCTCCATGTCTTCCTCTTCACGACCAGGTCATCACAGTGAAAGAGAGGAGAAGGTTCAGTTATAGTCCAAATGGAGTGCGCTTAGCTTCTGAAATCTCAGACACAGAAAAAGAGTTAAGTCTCACTCACAGTTCGAAGCAGATTGGTTCTAGAACACTTCAACATACTACCTCTTCCTCAAGAAGAGATCTGCTCATGCAACCAGTTGTCTCTAGTGGCCTCCAACAGCTTGCAGGCATGCCATTACTCAACAAAGATATTTTTTCTGTCACCCCAAGGCCTATTTTCTGCCAATTCAGTTCCTCCAGCACATGCATCAGTTCTGTCTCAGAGAGATTAGTAGTTTTTAGTTGATTAATTCTTGCATTTTCTTAGATTAGATACAAGAGTGGCCTTTTGTGTGTGATAAGAACCACTCTTGCTGATTAAGTCCAGTGTCTTAGTGAAGTTAATAGTTTTTTCTATAAACAGTTACCTAAATTAGGTCTCAGTCCCCTAAGGACGAGAACCTCTGCAACTATGTTAAATAGGGGGGTCTTTGAATGTTTTGGGGGGTCGAATTTTTGGGGAAAGAATAACACTACATCAGACTGGTTGGACCCGTTCTATGCATGGATTAAATATCTCTACCTGGTGAACATTGTCTTGATGAAAATGTTTAGTTCAAATCTTCATGTGTTTTTATTCTTATCTTGAATACAGTTTTTGATTTGTGCAAAGTACATTTCATTTCCTTTTAGCTATTGTATAACTTATTTTTACTAATATGCAACCTGTCAAACAACTACTTATTTGATGAAGATTTGTTTTATTTGAAACCTATGGGAGTAATTGTGTTTTTAATACATTTTTAATGTCTTGAAATGATATTTTAAGTATTAACTTCTTGCAGCAGATTATTCATTGAGTAGTCTATTGTTTCCCTTTGTTTTCTATTATTTCACCGATTTGTCATTAATGTGCCACTAGCCACGGAGGGCCTTCATCCATATCATTCTTCCAACCCAACCTTTATTTTGTCTTGATAGAATAACCCTCTGACCAACCAACAAAAAATTAAAAGAAACAATAATTCTAAACTAATAGGTGGCCTAGATTTTCCCTTCAACAGTCAGGTGCAGACCTTAGGACCAACAGGTATCAAAATTTTTTTTCGGATAATCGATTTTTATCATACTATAATTATCTTGCTAAAAGACTAGCTACATATTTATCCTGCCTATTCTTGTTAGACTCATTCTAAGATATAATTGTTTAATATTCCATTCCCTTCAACCTATGAGTATTTATCTGATCAAAACCCTATACCTAAGATGGCATGTGAAAGTGAAAATTGAAATCATCTCAATGAGACAAAAGAACTTATAGAAATAGTACTAACTCTTTAGAGAGAATAAATGTACAGTCACTTCAATGAGATACTTGCACGAGTCGCCTTGGTATTGATTTGACTAGCAACTTGATGATACTTGCCTTCAATAGGGTCAGACCCTTTAACATACAAATGAATCTAGATATACGTAACTTAGAAGGAAATATTAATGCCAAATCAGTAGACAACTAGGTACATCAATTAGAGTCCTAATTCTCTATGAATAAAAATTTTGAGGATCATAAAGTCACCATTGCAATTTTGAAGATGTTGACTAATGTACCCTACTGGTGGGAAAATCTATCAAAAAAGAAGGACGAATATGAAGAATCCATAAACACATGGAAGTAGTTTTTCAAACATGTTAGAATGGAGTTTTATCCATCCAAATATCATGAACAATAGCATAATAAATAGCAACAACTAAGGAAATGGTAAGATCCAATTTTTCATAGTTATATTAATGAATTCTACCAAATAATGTCTCAACATGGCATTAGGGGGGAAGAAAAGATACTTATTTTCAAGTATATCAGTGGATTAGATCCTTATATTATAAAAGAAATGGAATTCCTCAACATTGGCACTCTTGTAAAAACATATCATTCTACTATGAATATTGAGGAAAATTTGAAGTTGAAAGGGAATTTCTTGACCAAACCAATTGTTCAACCTATCGAAATGAAATATTACATCATTGTTGAATTTGGGAAACTCAAATAATCTACTCAAACTATGTCACAAAAAATAGGTGGGAAGAAGTTCTTCAAGAAAGGAAGATGCAATATCCAACCTCCTATTAGAAAATAGTGTGACTATTGTTGAAGAGAAATCCCCCTGCGGACAAGTGGATTCTCTCGAGGTCCCTAGACTCCTAATACCAAGACAAAAAAATGTTTAACGTGGACACTAACATCCTTTTAGATCTAGATAAGCTAATGTATGAAGAGGAAGGAGAAAAGAAGTACATTTTTAATGGCGTTTGTCCCTGCACGGTCTGAGTTGAGTTTCAATCCTAAACTCCTCGATGAGCCCTGGAGACAAACAAAGATACGACTAGCTTATTACTATACTGGGATTAGCTCAAAAATAGATCTATATACTAGAGGCAAGTTCATGTGAGATCGAACACAGACTTGAAAGAAACATGCCAAGCATGTTATATTAATGAGAACAACAATGAAAAATACTTACAACCATAGATGTGAGTGCAGTAGCTTCATCAGGCTCTCCTTTTCCAAACCCTTTCTTAAATAGTCCACACATGGAATGATGATGTTCCAAATGAAATCTCCCTCATGAGATCATAAGTTAGATGCTTCACAATATTTTCCATCTCCTTTGACCATGAGAAGGCTCCCTTATATAGCCTTGGAGAGGCCCAACAACTTGAGATATTTTTGGGATAAGTTGAGGATTCTTCTCCTTTAGTTGAGGATATTCCCTAAGATCATGCCCTGACCATCTATTTGAATCCAACCACCTTCGGGAATTGAGGGATTCTTCCTTGATTTTCCTCAACAAACCCAAAATGTTCTCAGAAAAGGTAGAGCTCCCCCAAAAGGGGCACTAGAGTGCTATATCACTCCCGTGAAAGGGTGCACATAGCGCCAATGCTCCCTGTCAGTGTATAGGGGAGAACTCCTCTCCAAAAATGTCTTTTGAGTGGATTTTCCAGTGGCAAAAGGTTTATAAACTTTGTTAACCCATTCCTCTTCTTCCAAATCAGTTGTTTGAGGTGTTTCAAGTGTCCTTCTGATGTCATTATAGGCACGACATAGACAGTATGGCCGTATGCTTGTTCTGACACTTGCGACACTTGTGACCAAAATGCGACACTTGTAATATTGATAACGATGACACGAACATTTTCATAATGAGTAATTTTGATGTGTAATAGATTTCCCCCCAAAGTATGATGTTAGAAGACGAGAACTGATAATTGAAAAGCTTTTCCTAATTTCAAGAAAGGGTACGGACTCAGAGAAACTAACAGAAGTTGTACACGACCATCAAACAAATGTTAAAACATGCTTCAAACCCAAGGTAGGCATACCTATGCTTGAGTGATAAAGACTTTCAAGGTATGGCCGCCATAAATACACTGTGGATCCATAACTGTATTGATAAAGAGATATAGCCACTGAAGATATAATGTGGATCTATATTCACATGACCTGAACTGGTTGTAGCCATGAAGAATACACAGTGGAGCTACGAGACATCAAGACATAGCTATGACCAATACAAGGTGGATCTATGTAACAATATATGTGTCAATGTTCAAAAGAACCTATGTCACAACCTGGGAAAAAGTAAATATATGAGTGATGACTCAACCTGTGGTCTTCTTACTGATCCCTATGTAGTACAAATCTAACCACGCGAATAGATGTTTTGATGTCGAACATGGAATAAACCACCTGATTACCGATCAATGAGGTGAATTGTTAACAAGTGTGAGGGAGATCACCATTGATGTCAATGATTCCCAAGATACTTAGTATATTCCAATGAACGTGAATAGAGGAGCTGAAGTCGAACATCCATGGAATCATCCGATTAGAGGTCAATGATGTTAACCCACTGTCAGACACAAGGAGGCCTGCCATTAAAGCATGCAGGTCCCAAGGTACTAACTAGTTTTTAGGTCTAATCCCCAGATAATGTATTAAGGTCGACATGGATAGACTTGTCCGAGGAGGGCCTTGATGAATCCCCCATCAACGACACGAAATTGACACAGAGATGTAATTGGTGGATCAAAAGAACATGGACTGACACGAGTATTGAAACAGAGATTTGTGATGGTTGAGTCTTGAGGCAGATACTTCCCTTGAACACTGAAGCACAACAATAGAAACATGACATGGAGCAAAACGTGATGATGCAATGGATACTGTGAATTTTGTCAGGTGACCCAAAGGATTAAGGAAACTCAGAGGATTGGTTCAATGCAGAGGTTCAACGAATTAAAATGCGTGAAAAAACAAAGTAACGTGTTCAAGGGTGACTGTAAGGATTATTGGTGACGTTCTTAAGAACTTCTTGGCTTGCTTATTTCAATTTTTCCCCCATCCAGATAGATGAGTACCTCTTTTTGATTTAACGAGATCTAGGAGGGTAACACATGCTCGATATAACTTACCTTCAGTGAGTCCCTCTTCCTTTGTTTAACGAAATGGAAGAAGTAAGGGTTCGGTCTCGTATGGGCCCTTCAATGTATGATGGTTTAACAAGTCTAGAGAAAGTAAACTTGGTGGTTTTTCACATTTAGAGAGTTTGAAAATGACTTAAAGATGACTCCAGTGTTGTCATTTTTCATAATGTTAGTCTTTGCGAGCCGAAAAAGAGATAAATTATCACTCGAAAGATGCCCTTTCAAACCTTTTAATGAGTGGGAAAGGAAGCAATATCACTCGACAATATTTTCACATTTAGAGAGTCTGAAAAGAGATTAAAGATGACTCCAGGGGGTTCCTTTTTCGTGTAGCCATGTGGGTCCAAAAAATAGATAAAAGTTTACCTGACGCATTCTTATATTTTCAAGCTTGAGAACGAACTAAGACTATGCTCATGAATATGACATGGTGAAAAAACGATCAAAACTGCTCTGAAATCTGTCAACAATGTCAAAACTGCAGTCCAGGGGTTTAGTGAGGCCTCTGAAATATTTTCAAAAAATCCAAAAATAACTATACCTCATGAAAAAATGAAAATTTATAAATATTAATACAAGGAAAAAATTTCAATTACCATTTCATTTGCATAAGGATTTGTAGCAATGGAGAATCGTATTTGGGAGGTGAATCTTGTTTTACTCGACACTGGAGCTATGGTCGATCATTCCCCTCACTGTTTGGAATAGGTAAGTGCTCGTTTCCTCCTCTTTCAATTACATGGTTTACAATTTGTTTTCAAAGCAATAATTGAATAAAAATTGAAGCCCTAGGTTGTCTAAAAAACACCTAAATCAAATTGACCCTTGTTCAAAACGATGGGAAAATGCTGCCCATTTATAAAAACGCCTTCACAAGGCCATGGAAAGAATTCCAATGTGTTTATAAATGAGTGGGTAGGTAGTTTTTCTCAAAAAACATAATAGAAAACACAAAAAACTCCCACGCAGCCATCAAACTATGGGTGTGTTGATGGGTGAAATTGACCATCTGTCAACTGGAAGAGCGAGTCGAGTCCAGGGTTGTCTAAATAACCCAAGCCATTTGGTGTAACTCATTCTGACGGGTTTAATGGCTCCATTAGCCATTCTAAGAATCCTAAAAGAAACTAATAAAAGAGAGAAATAACTAATTATTTACTAACCACTATATATATATATATATATATATATATGTACATATGTTCTAATGTAACTGTAGTAGTTGTATTTAAGAAGAAGATATACAAGTCTTGTTTATTTACATGATTTACAAACTGCAAGTTTTAATCGAAACTTACAAAAATTGATGTGAAAAATGATTGCTTCTAGGAAGTAGATAAAGAAAGCACATAAAAATATTTATTGTTTTTCTTTTATAAATTTAAAGAATTTTGCAAAAAAAAAGTTAATGAAACATGAACATGTGGATAGTCAAAGCTGAACCATAAATTATAGTTTCAATAATATGTAAATGAAAGAAAAATACAAAGAAGTTATCCTGTCAGTGAATTAGTGAGGTGTATCCAAGCATCTGCATGAGTGGTGAACATCCAACTGCCATGTCCAAGAGAGAAATATGCAATGAACCTTATGACTGTTCTAAATAAATTCAGAACATGTATTGGCAGCTTAGGTTTTAATGACAGAAAAGGAAACAAAAACATAAACCTGTGATCTCATAATTATACATGATTACTGCAAGATAAATCTGGAAGCAATCTATTCATTTTATCATTCAATTTGAAACTGAAAGATAAATCCCATTATTTAAATCGAAGATATAATCACAACATTTGTACTTTGATGAAGCAAATGATCGATGGTATTTATAATATAAACCTCCTACGCATCACAGATCATTTAATCTAAAGATATCAGACCTGCACATGTAACAAGATTAAAAAAGACATAAATAACAAAATTATAAACAAAAGGCTAAAGCCAAAATGCATATATGCCATCCTATTAAGCTTTTGGAATCACTTGTTCATTTTGTAGACCTAGAAGAATTTTTTTGGATAATAGACTTTAAAGATTGGAAAAATCAATACATAAATGATAATAATTAACCATGTATTGATAAAAAAGACTAAAGATATTTAAATCAATGCATAATCAATTATTGAAAGAATATGAATATATTATAATGAAAATAAAACCATTTTAGTCACAAGAAAAAAGCCATTAAGAAACCTGGAATTTCGTATTCTTCTTTGAAAATACTCGTCCATTCTCCCAAAGATTCCATCCATCCATTACTCCATTTGAAAATAAATAAAAAGTTTACAAAATATATAATATAAAAAAGAGAAAGGATAAAAATCCTCCTCTCCAATTCTTGGATCCCTCAGGCTCTGAACTTTCTCATATATTTATATAATGAATGAACAGTCTGGGCATCACTATTAATTTTTGCCACCTGAAATTTGCCTCATAAAAAGACATCAATATCTCTCAAATCCTGCATTGATTTTGGAAAATGTCTACGAGAAAGGTAAATGGGTCCATTTGGGTTTTGGGTTTTCAAACGTTTCTTCAAATTCCTTGTGTTGTGGCTGCAAGCAATTTTGCAAAATCGTCTTTCTGATCTTGACACCTTTGCAAATTTTATCTGTTGTTGCTCATAAAATTATTTGTAGCAATCCAAAATTATTTTTGGATCAATCATATTGAACGTATTTGGATAATAAAATCAATCCATGATCATATCCATATCAAATATTTGATAATAGAAACCTGTGAAACAAAAAGAAACCTAAATTAATAGCCTAAAAATTGTGAATAAAACAAAATCTAGAAAAAAGAAATGAATTTAAACTAACTATAACTTATAAACAAACATTGTTTATAATTTTCTTTAAAATATGATCTAGAAGCTTCAAGTTAATGGAGAAAAAATATTAATTTTAGTTTTTTACAAAATCAAACAAATGATAGATAATTCTTTTGTTATTATTATTTTGAAATGAGATGCAAAATGAAAAAAGAATTTAATTAATTAATATCACCAAATGATTTCATGAAAATGAGAAACCAACCAAGATATTATTTGATGAAGTATTGAACCCATTATTCAAAATAGTCGAACTTGTTAATGAGCAAAAGAAAGAACACATAATCATAATTCAAACGAAAGTAAACATTTGATAAAAATTAACGTTTTGTTTAAATTGAGATTTTTATGCTCGTTTCTAACTTTTGACATATACTCTTGTAATGAATATATCATACTATATTGAATGTCTTAAGTTTGTCTCAAAGCAAGCCAATGTATGGAACTATTTGAAAAGGTTGATTATGTAGCTCATTACAATTATCAAAATTCTAATGGGGGCCCTTTAAATTTTGTAAAAATTTAGTAGTAGTTGTTGGGGCCCAACAAATGGCGACTTACTAGGTGAAGTAGTTATCTTTGATCTGCTAATATTTCATCTTAAGAAGAAAATAATAAGACTTGAAAAATGATTTAAGCTCCCTGAAATAAATTCACTCTGAGACCATATAGTATTAGGATAAGCTTAATGCTATAACCTAAAAATAGGATTTTCTTTGCAAAGGATTATAACCTGAAATAATGTCTTAATCAAGGAGTCACGATGTTTATAAAAGAACCTCAATACCATTGATAGAGCCACTACTGCCAGCATACATCCATAGCCTCGACATGGATGTCATTTAACTTACTCAAATGCTTTAATCCCATCCAATAGTTGTATCTACATGATGTATACTTCCATAAAAGTTAATTTAAAAACATATACCTGCTACCTCTCGACCTGACATTGCTTCGTTTCCAGCAAGCCTGTTCAGTACCTCGACGAAGTTGTCTTGGTATCATGTGTGCATTTACCTGCTGCCAGCGAGCCTATTCAGTACCCCGACGGGTTTACACACACTTCCCACACATAAGTGCTTTCAACCCTCTTATGCCAGTTTTAAATAGTAATACAATTATAGATTTATTGATGACAATGAGAGTGGGGTGATACTAGAGGTTAATTGTAATACAGATGAATAGTTGATCATATTATTTATTTGATTTCAAAACTGGAATTTTTATGATGGTTTATAGATTTTAGATTTCCTTTAAGAAATCATCTAGAGAATGGGGAAGCACTTAAAAGTGATTCCTTAAGAATATGGACGACGTAAAAAGTTTAGAGATCATCGTAATTCTCAAGGATTTAAACCATATCTCTAGTGTAATACTCTGGCAAAGACAATTTGAGGAAAAAATGAAAGTAACAATTGACTTAAAAATCAATTGTCTGAGCTATATCTTAATACCATGACCTCTTTGAACTATTTCAATTTGCTTGAAAAACACAAGTCTTAAAATAAATGTTTCCTTCAACAATAGTTCTTTGATCGGAAATATATTGATTGAAAAAGAAAAATAAGAAGAAAACTCATTTAAAATAATCAAAGAAAACAAAAGCACACAACAAACCAAATCAAATTTATTAATGGGATTCAAAATCAGAAGTATACAAAATCAAAACAGCAAAAGAAAAATTTTCAAGAAATGATTTTGGCCAAAGATAAACTTGAGTTTTTGTATCCACTATCATCTCACTGTAAAATAAAGGAAGAACTAAATCATATAAAATATCATGTGTGAGCAAGTTATTTTCTTAAGATAGTGATGCATAAGATGTTACTTTGACCAAGCATTATTATTAAAAATAAAAGAGACTAAAAATAGAAAAATCCTTATTAAGATGAGTCCAGTCCTATCCGTGGCACCTTGGGTTAGGGTTGAATTGATAGTTCAAATTTACTTATCTCTTTACTTTCCATTTAAAATTTTCATGATGATACTACGTTTTCGAAAATAAATATTCAATGAAAAACAGAGAGAAAAGTATTTAAAGTGGACTTCCCTGACAACATTCCTATTATGGTTCTCTTGATGTTCCTGCTTATGTTCATAATTGCATTATTACACAAAGAAATATTGATAAATAAAACTAAAGGAAAATCTACTCCTAAACCTACACTAACTACTAAATAGATCAAAACGCTAAGTAAAATTGTATTTCCAATGCAGCCACAAGAGCATCTTTAATCCTGCATAGCATATAAAATTGAAAATCAGAATAAAAGAATGGATTATTTGTAGATGAAAAAAATATATGTCATGCTTACCTCCTATATATTCTTTTAAAAACAAAACAAGCACGACCTTACCATTATTTTGAAACTTCTTGATGTATGAATCCTCCAACCATTCTGCAATCTGGTCGTGATATGGGTCATAATGGAATGGAAGAACATAAGTAAGTTTGGAAAACTTGTCAATATTATGGGGACCTGACATAACCATCTGCCAAAGTGGAAATGCCCCATCCTCCTGGCAATTCTCCAAGTGTTCATCAATTTCTTCACATGAAAGATCTAAGAGAATCATGTTATGCTTACTTCCTAGATATTTAGGTAAAAACAAAGCAAGCACAACTTTATCTTTATTATGAAGATTTTTCATATACGAATCTTCAAGCCAATCTAAGATCCTGTCATAGAAATTAGGATGCAAACTATGAATTTGATGAAATGGATATATCAATGGGGAACACATCATAAGAGGATTGATGAAATCAATTAGATAATTGGTTTGAACGCTTTCTTTGATGATATTGATCGTTTCAAAATTTTAAGCATAAACATTAAAATTCAAACTAATCAAAGAACGAATAGAATATTTGATTTCCAAAAGAATAAGTGCATTGTCTTTTTCAACAATAAATCATGTAAAATCATCTTGAAAAATGTCATTTTTCCATTCGAGTGACGAAAGTGAAAGAACATCAAATCCAACTTCATAAATTTTATGTTTGGAATTAATTTCACCAAATTTTGGCATATTGAAAAGATTTCATTGTGATGGAAAAGTAATATATTGTGGGTAAAGTATCAAGTCCACCAAAATCTAAGAAGAGATCAGGGTATAAAGAGTAAAAGGAATAAAAAATGAACACATGAAAGGAATCTCTTGAGCTATGATATTTAACAATGGTATTCTAAAGACATTCTTCTTCACTTTCCTTAAAACTTTCACTCTGTATTGGTGATAAATTCTTCAACATAATATGATCATCTAAATTTGTCTCATGTATGATAGATAATTCAAAACTTTCATGAAAAACATCTAATCTTTCCTATGGATAAGGTATGATTTGTGGATGAAAGTTTAAGGCTTCTCCTTCCAATTGCATATCTTCATCTCTAATCAGTTTCATAGGAATGTTGGAATACTTAAGATCATTTTCATCACCTAAGTGTTATTGAATAACTGAATTTAAGTATTGATTAGAGAAAGAGTTAGAATAATATGGACATTCACCTTCACCCAACATCAAATCTTCTTTCACGATGATCGAGGACTAAATATGCAATGATTCAGAGGAAAAACTAGTTTGATTGTCAATAAAAACATTTTCAATAGATTCTACCTCCCTTGCTTGTTGAAAATTTTCGGATGGATTTCTCTCATCCTGTAAAGAAAATTATTCTTACAATTGAGTGATAGGATTTGTAACCGATTCATCATTTGCAATTGAATATGACTGTATGAAAGGAATGTAAGCATCATAAAGGAGATTTATTACAAATGACATGTCATCAAGATTAAATTTACAGAGAACATGATGGATTCTTATTGAAAAACCTTCTGGAGATGAATTTTCATTGATTAGTACAGTCTTAAATTCTTCACATAATTGATTGTAATCATAGTTTTCAAAATCATATACAAATTGAAACCAATCAATAATGTGATATGCGGGAAAAGACTCAAACCAATGTTTAATCCACCCCCTAAAAGTAAAAGAAAATAATCTGCATAAAACCTTTAAATCAGAAATATCATGCTTGATGCATTTACACCAAAACTTGTTAATATGGTCTTTTGCAGATACATCCCTCCCACCATCAAAGGTAATTTTAGAAAAGTGAGAGATTGTCTCGTTGGGAATATCAGGTAATGAGAAGTGGAAAGCATGTTCCAACACAGTGATTTGGGGAGCCATGGGGAATCAAATACATTCATAAAAAAGAGTCCTATAAGGCCAACTTGTCTGTCTCGACTGCCTTCTAGTGCATTTCAAGATGACACAAAAAAAGGATTTGAAAATCTAGAATTATGAAAGGCTAAGGGGTAAAAAATTTAATCATTAAATTTACTTGGCCCTCCTTCTAGCGCCATTTGTTGACGGGCGAAATTGACCATCCATCAACTAGAAGAGCGAGTCCGGTCCGGGGTTGTCTAAATAACCCAAGTCATTTGATGTAACTCATTCTAATGGGTTTAATGGCTCTGTTAGCCAATCTAAGAATCCTAAAAGAAACGAATAAAAAAAAGAAATAACTAACTAATTACTAACCACTATATATATATGTACATATGTTCTAATGTAACTGTAGTAGTTGTATTTAAGAAAACGATATACAAGTCTTGTTTATTTACTTGATTTACAAACTACAAGTTTTAATCGAAACTTACGAAAATTGATGTGAAAAATGATTTCTTCTAGGAAGCAGATAAAGAAATCACATAAAAATATTTATTGATTTTCTTTTATAAATTTAAAGAATTTTGCAAAAAAAAAGTTAATGAAACATGAACATGTGGATAGTCAAAGTTGAACCATACATTCTAGTTTCAATGATATGTAAATGACAGAAAAATAAAAACAAGATATCCTGTCAGTGAATTAGTGAGGTGTATCCAAGCATCTGCATGAGTGGTGAACATCCAACTGCCATGTCCAAGAGATAAATCTGCAATGAACTTTATGACTGTTCTAAATAAATTCAAAACATGTATTGACAACTTAGGTTTTAATGATAGAAAAGGAAACAAAAACATAAACCTGTGATATCATAATTATACATGATTACAGCAAGATAAATCTGGAAGCAATCTGTTCATTTTATCATTCAATTTGAAACTCAAAGATAAATCTCATTATTTAAATCGAAGATATAATCACAGCATTTGTATTTTGATGAAGCAAATGATAGATGGTATTTATAATATAAACCTCCTACACATCACAAATCATTTAATCTAAAGATATCAGACCTGCACATGTAACAAGATTAAAAAAAACATAAATAACAAAATTATAAACAAAATGCTAAAGCCAAAATGCATATATGTCGTTCTATTAGGTTTTTGGAATCACTTGTCCATTCTGTAGTCCTGGAAGATTTTTTTTGGATAATAGACTTTAAAGATTGGAAAAATTAATACATAAATGATAATAATTAACCATCTATTGATAAAAGAATACTAAATCTATTTAAATCAATGCATAATCAATTATTCAAAGAATATGAATATACTATAATGAAAATAAAACCATTCTACTCACATGACAAAAGCCATTAAGAAACCTGGAATTCCATATTCTTCTTTAAAAATACTTGTCCATTCTCCCAAAGATTCGAGCCATCCATTACTCCATTTGAAAATAAATAAATAAATTACAAAAGATATAATATACAAAAGAGAAAGGATAAAAATCCTCCTCTCCAATTCTTGGATCCCTCAGGCTCTGAACTTTCTCATATATTTATACAATGAATGTACAGTCTGGGCGTCACTATTAATTTTCTCCACCTGAAATTTGTCTCGTAAAAAGACATCAATATATCTCAAATCATGCATTTTTTTGGGAAAATATATATGAAAAAGGTAAACGGGTCCATTTGGGTTCTGGGTTTTCAACCGTTTCTTCAAATTCCTCACGGTTTGGCTGCAATCAGCTTTGCAAAATCATTTGTCTGATCTTGATGCCTTTGCAAATTTTATTTGTTGTTGCTCATAAAATTATTTGTAGCAATCCAAAATTATTTTTGGATCAATCATATTGAATGTATTTAGATAATAAAATCAAGCCATGATCAGATCCGTATCAAATATTTGATAATAGAAACCTATGAAACAAAAAGAAACCTAAATTAATAACCTAAAAATTGTGAATAAAACAAAATCTAGAAAAATAAAAAATGAATTTAAGCTAACTATAACTTATAAAAAAACATTGTTTATAATTTTCTTTCAAATATGATCTAGAAGCTTCAAGTTAATGGAGAAAAAATATTAATTTTAGTTTTTTACAAAATCAAACAAATGATAGATAATTATTTTATTATTATTATTTTGAAATGAGATGCAAAATGAAAAAAGAATTTAATTAATTAATATCACCTAATGATTTCATGAAAATGAGAAACCAACCAAGATATTATTTGATGAAGTATTGAACCCATTATTCGAAAGAGTCAAACTTGCTAATGAGCAAAAGAAGGAACACATAATCATAATTCAAACGAAAGTAAACATTTGATAAAAATTAACGTTTTGTTTAAATTGAGATTTTTGTGCTCATTTCTAACTTTTGACATATACTCTTGTAATGAGTATATCATACTATAGTGAATGTCTTAAGTTTGTCTCAAAGCAAGCCAAGGTATGGAACTATTTGAAAAGGTTGATTCTGTAGCTCATTACAATTATCAAAATTCTAAAGGGGGCCATTTAAATTTTGTTAAAATTTAGGGGGAGTTGTTGGGGCCCAACAGGGTTACATTCATTTTGAGTTATAGAAGGGGCCTGGGTCTTTTGAACAACATAGATGATAAATTTAAAGTTTTCTCAATTACTTAAAAAAAATTTGAAAGCATGACTAATGAAGTTTTTTGTTCTTTGCAGATGATTTCAGCAACAACCATGATTGAATGGAAAGAACGGGAGCATGAGATCGACGATGTGGCTGCTTTGTAGAGCCCTCACACACGGGCAATGTTGAGAGATTGTGGTCTTCTCAAATTCTTTAAATTGCAAAAGATGAAGAAAGAAATCCCTCTGCTTGAGCATATGATCAGTTTGTGGGACATCGTGAAGCAAGGGTTCCGAATTGGAACACAACATCTAACCATTGATTTGGAAGATGTATACTTCTTGACTGATCTCTCTAAAAGAGGGGTTCCTATAGTTTTGTCTGGATAGAGGGCACTTCTTGAACTCATGGATGTGTACCTGGCACGTTATTGTGTCCCAGGAGCGAGACTGGTGGGAGGTAGAATCCCCATCAAGGATATTAGAGAATTACCCCTTCGGTCTATTGTGTTCCCCATCACAAGTGTAATAGTAAGAACCAATGCTCATCTGGCATCAAGATCACAGGTGGCTTATGGTTTATAGTGTTTAGAGCCAACACTGCTTAACTAGAGCGTAGGGTTTCTTCAGAATGTGAAGGAAGAGATTTCGAGATGCAGAGTGGGGCAGAAGTAGTTTGGGTATGGTTCTTTCTTGGTCTCATTCTTCTTAGAGTGCATCCCTCAGATGCAACCTCAAATAGCATTGGCAGTACAGCTAGTGGGAGAACCATGGATGGAGTGATGGACTAGTCTGTCTCCGAGACTAGTGGTAGAGTCAGAATTTCACTTTACCGGTGACTTCTTCACCTGGCTGAGACGCCAATATCTCTGGATAGAAGACTTCCCATATGCCAAGGTGGACTTCCACAGAAGTATGGATTTAGTTCTACCAACAGGAGAATCTTGGGATGTGTCAGGTAAGAGACCAAACAATACCTTGTCAAGTGTTTTTTTTTATTTTACAACGTATATCTTTTTTTTTTGGGTACATAGAAGAGTTTCTAATGGATGTATTGTTTTCAACATGCATACAAGGGAGTAGTGCATTCAGATGAGATACCAGTACAGTGACGTCGTGGGAACACTCAAGTTGCAGTAGATCTAGGGGTGGCCATGATAGGTCTCCAGGAGGTTGAAAGAAACCTCCAAGGCCTTACAATGGGTATCCCTCCTCTACAGAGGCAAGAAGTGCCCCTACATCTGCAGAGACACACCATGGAGGTGCCCAAGAGTGTTAACTCTCTACTGAGATGAGTAGTTTATGCAGTGATTTTTTACTCACAGCATAATGTAGTGCAGAGAGATTAGAGTCTCTCTGATGATTGTATGATTGTATGACTTGTCAAAAGATGTTGTATGGGTGTGAAGACCCAAAATTTTGCTCTTCCAAATACTTTTTTGATGTAATCAAATATTTTCCGTCATGCAATATATATATACAGTTCCGAGTTTTTTACAGTGCCAAAATGATTTGCAAATAATGGTGTCTTTAATGTGATGTGTTTTAATGTACATGTGGTGTACAACTTATTTTCCTTCATGAAACCTTATCTATGTGTGAGATATTGATCCATGATGTAATTGGCTAATGAATCCAAAATGCTATTGAGTTCTCTTGGAATATGTCTGTATTCGATGTAATCAAACATTCATTCAAGGTGACAAACCTGCAGGTGGAGACGTAGCAAGATATGATTACGAATAGCGTAGACACGATTAAGTTAACAGACCACAAGTTGTGAGTCTAGGTTAATGATCATACGGGAGACACCTAGGTAGGAAGCTTGGGTCAAAATTCTGATGACAGCATGATATTCTTCCATGTTGTTAGTCATTGATCCTAATAAAATACCTCCTGAACTCACCAGCTCGTCAGACTAGTAAATGACCCATGCTGCAGAAGCGACGTTCTGGGTCTAATGACTAGCGCCATCGGCAAATCCGACAAAGATAGGAAAGGAAGACGTCATCTGCGCATGAAAACACAAGACACAATATGAGTGGCAAAGGTAAAACTCGAGCACGTAAAAGAAACAGACACACCAAACCAAAATATAATAATGTACAAAGCACGCATGCTAGGCGATCTAGGCATAGTACTTTTTAAGGTAAAGCTCGTTCCGATGCTCACCCAGGGAGATTCCATCATAATCGACTAACTCGTAGGTGCGTTTGTAAAAAACATGTTTCACAATGTAAGGGTCATGCCATAGAGGTTCTAAATTACCTGTCCCTAACTTGTCATGAGCCTGGTCATAGACGAGGACTAAGTCTCCTTCTACAAAAGTACGAGGATGGACAGATTTATTGTATTGATTTTTTATCCATTTTTTATGTGCCTTGTTAATGAGAGCAGCATCACGACGTGTTTCGTCCAGCCTAGTCAGATATAAGAAACGTTCTTCTTCGACAGAAGTATGGGGTAAGAGTTCTACTTTAAGTTTCAGATATAGAATCTCGCACTCAATTGGTAAAACAACTTCGATGTCGTACACTAACTGGAAAGGAGAGAACCCAGTTGCGGTGTTTACGGAAGTACGGTAAGCCCAGAGAGTGGAGAAAAGTTGTACATGCCAGGATGTCTTGTTTTCCCCTACCATACATTGAATCATGGTTTTAAGGACCTTGTCGATGGCTTCAACTTGTCTGTTGGCCTAAGGGTAGTATGGGGATGATTTTTCATGGAAAAAACCCAACTTGGCATGAAACTCACTCATCATCTGGTTCTTAAAGTGTGAACCATGATCAGTGACAATGGTGTGTGCTACACCAAAACAAGTGATGATGTGGTTAAAAATGAAAAGAGTTGTGGTATGTCCATCATTCAGAAAGGTAGGCAAAGCCTCAACCCATTTTGTAAAGTAATCGATGGCAACAATTATATAACCATGCCCCTCGGCTGAGGTAGGCTTACACTGCATGAAATTGATACCCCATTTGGCAAAGGGGCCAATGGTGATAATGAGGTGCAGTGGAGCAGGGTGGGTTCATGCCTTTTTGTTAAAAACTTGGCAGGGTGGGGATTTTTTGACTGCCTCAATACAATCTTTGAAAATCGAGGGCCAAAAGTAGTCGGCACATAAAAATTTCTGGGTTGTAGCCATCCCAGAAAGGTGACCGCCACAGGCTCCAAGGTGACAGTCATTCAGAATGCATTCAGCATCTTCATAAGTCAAACATCGTCGAAGGATAGTATCAATACCACGATGATACAAAGTGTCACTGACGATAAGGTAATGATGAGAATGGTGACAGATACATCGACGCTCTTCACGAGAAATATCAGGCTGAAAACGTTGGGTTTGGAGATAAAGGAGGATATCTCCATACCAAGGATCATATGTGCTGATGAGGAACATAGTTTCATCAGGGAGAGAATCTCTGGGCTCAACATCTTCATCAACATGGGGAAGGTTGAAGATAAGCTCTACAAACACCAGGGACATTTTGGCTTTGGACTTCACAAATTCAATATCAAATTCCTGAAGGATGGCGATCCATTTTGAGTATTTTCCCCCAAGCACTTGACGTGTCAAGATATGATACATGGGGTTTGAGTTCGCAATAATAGTGGTGGTGCGTAGCAGGATGTAGTGGCGAAATCTCTGGACAACGATGAGGGCTGCCAGAGCCAGTTTCTCTACATGTGAATATCGGAGTTTGGGCCCAGATAGACTCTTTCTCATGTAATATATCACATGTTCTTCACCATTGGGGTGCTCCCGAACTAACACCATCACAATAGTGGAAGTAGAGGCAGCTAAGTAAAGGATGTAGTCGTTTGTATAATCCAGAGGATGCAACAAAGGTGCATGGGTCAAGGCATGCTTGAGAGAATCAAACGATCATTGAGTAGTGTCATCCCAGATGAAAGGGGCATTTTTCTGCAACAATCGCATGAATCCTTTAGTTATCTCARCGTAGTTACAAATGAAACAGTGAAAGACGTTTGCTTTCCCTTGCAAGATTTGGAGTTGGGTCAAATTAATAGGCAGGGGTAAACCCAAAATAGCCTTAATCTTTAAGGGATCCACCTGAATCCCATCCTTAGAGACAACGAAAMTGAGGAGTCGACCGGATTCGACAACAAAAATACACTTATGTGGGTTCAAACGGATACGGTAAAATTGACATCAAAGAAAAATATCCCATAGGTGATCAATATGATCTGAGCAATTGGATGAGTGGGCAGGTAAGTTGTCGAGGTAAGGTTCCGCAATATGCTTGATATCATGGAAAGTATATGACATGGCCCGTTGGAAAGTAGCACCAACATTTTTCAGACCAAATGGTAGCTTCTGATAAGCGAAAGTTCCCCAATGGGAAGATAAAGGCTGTCTTATGTTGATGAGTAGGTAAAATTTCAATCTGGTTATACCTAGAGAAACCATCCATGAAAGAGAAAATTACGTTCCTGACGCAATTATTAATGATCTTGTCGATGAAGGGCGTAGGGTAATTGTCCTTTGGACAAGCCTTATCAAGATCCCGATAGTCAACGTAAACATGAAAGGTCCCCTGTTTTTTGGCAACCGGAACAAGGTTGGAAACCCATTCCGTCAAGAGGACAGGATAGATAAAGCCAGATTTCAAAAGTTTCTCAACTTATGCCTTTATAGCTGCAGTTTTCTTGGGATGAACTGGGTGGAGTTTCTGTCGAACAGGATTCGCACCTGGGTAAGTCTTGATTTCATGCACAACGATTGAGGGGTCGATCCCTGGCATTTCCTCGTAGCTCCAAGAAAAGACATCGCATAATTATTTAAACAGGGCGGTGTAAGAGACCACCTCTTTTGGGCATGCAATTAGCACTGAGGTTAATTTTTTCCACAACGCCTTCTTTAATCGAAATATCGATAATGATCGTAGTAGAAATATTACCTAAATTCCCCTCAGAAAGAGTATATTCTGTGAGGATGGGAGATTGTGGAAAATTGGTAATGTTAGGAGGGAAGAAAGAGTGTATGCCTTCTTGAATTTCTTCTAGAGGTGGAAGAAAAGAGGATCGATGAGGGATATCATCCCAAGGCACATCTTCGATGCTAAGCATTTCCATTATAGATTCATCATAAGGAAAAATTTGGGAAATGTAATCGATTGCAAATGATAGGGAATTTAACGATGACAACATCGAGTAGGTATTGGGTGCCAATAGATGCAGGTCGTCTGGGGAGGGAGAGGCATATTGAATAGCAACATATGCAGCCTCCACTGGGCTAAGTGTCATGGTGTCACCTAGTACATTGAATTCCAGAGGACTAGGTACAATCCAAGGGTCATATGACTCCAGATATTGATAAGCCATAGTTGAAATCATATTGATGATGGAAATATGATGTGTGGTGGGTGGAAGTGGTGTAGGGAAGGTACCCATAAGGATAGATTCTTTCAAAAATCCAACACCAACACTTTCATATGTAATCTTGTGGTCTCCCAGAAAAGGAATGGTGTTGGTAGCAGGAGCACGAGCATCGGGTGTACAAAAATCTAGTTGGTCGATAGTGACAATTTTTCCTTGATGATTGAATTGTACACATCGAAACACTAACGAGGTGATGGTATTCATAGCGTAGAACCAACTTCTTCCAAGTAACAGGTTGTAATCGAGGGGGGAATCGACCACCTCGACGTTAACAGTAATAGTTTTGCCACCCAACTGAATGGCTAAGAACTATAAAAGTCTGTGAGGATGAAAACCTTGCCCATCTAAAGCATGTAACATCATAGGGGATTTGTTAAGGGTAGGTGATTTCAAGCCTTTCCAACAAGACAAAGACATGACACAAGTAGAGGCTCCCTCATCCAAGATAGTTCGGTGGATTTGTTGATTGTGAACAAAAAAATCGATTTGAAAAGCTAGTTGGTGGGAGAGTTGAGACTTATAATCATCTATATTAAACATGATATTATTAGATTAATTAGGATCAAAAGCACCAATGGCATCCAAGAGCATTCTATGTTGATTGGGACAGTGTTGTAGAACTTCCAAAGCAAACATAACACATGGTGCTTGAGCCAAATCTTCAACGATGTTGTAGTTTTGGGAAGCCCATGAACTAGGATTGAAGGTAGATTTCTGAATATTTCTCTTCGGAGGGCTTAAGATGGAGTCAAATGAAGGTTTATCGATCTAGAGTGACCCAAACGGAGGACTAATGGAGGATGGTTATGGGTCTGGTAAATAACTGTTAGTGGCCTTCATCTTATCAGGTTTAACTAGTGTGTTGTATGTCGTAGTGCGAGTGGTCAAATAAATCCCGTTAAACATGTAAATATGGGCACTTGTCAAGGCCTCATCATGGGATTGGCTGGAACTGCCCCCAAGAGTGGGGGTTTGAGTAACCATGGATTGCTGCTGTGGAAAAGGCTAAGTAAGCACGACGGGTGGTAAATTTCCTTTAAAAAGTTTGGCTACTTCATCATGATGTGGACAATCTCGGGTGTAGTGATCGTCACCACAAATGAGACATGGTAATTTTGGTTTTCATTGTGGTTGCTTTTTGGCAATAGGGGTTTGAGTTTGGTTTTTTGGTTGTTCATTGTTATGGTTTTTCTTCGGTTTATTTTTCATCTTCTTCTTACCTTCGGATTGTTGTGAAGGGGCATATTGGACTATATTCACCTCAGAGATCTGATTTTGAGGGGAGGTAGAAGAGGGTGTTGTTGAAATGGGAGCAGATGTCGAAGTGGACTGCTGGGTTGTTCCAATTGAATGGGATGTAGATTGGGTTTTGATGGAGCCAATAAATCCATCCACATGTGAAGTAGACAATGGTTTGGATGGATCAGTAGTGGCACGAGTAGCATTTGATATGAATTCATACAGAGTACCAGATTGTGAATAAACCAAATCTACGTACTGAGCTCGAGCAATGGCTTCTTCCTCGATGACTACACCACCCATGGCAACATCACGAGCAATCTGAGGTAACAGTGATTTAGTGAACCATTCTGCCAATAGCTGGTCAAGAATGATTTCTTTGATCAACCTTCGTTTTTGTCTCCATTCATGATTATGATCAGATATGTGCATGGAGTTCATCTAACGAAGGGAGGTCAATAGTTCGGTACCTGTTTTGTATCGAATGGGTAGTTGGAAGTGAGTAAGAAAAGACATGAAAAGGGTGTTGAAATCTTGACAAGTACCACATGGTAGTTCAATATACCACTTGGCTACTGAGCCCATAAGTACTCGCTGAAAAAGACGCAAACGTACAGAATCATCCATTAAGGAGTTTGATGAACACCATAAATGGAAGGTCATGACATGGTTGTTTGGATCTTCTCCAGATTTACCGTCAAATTTAGTGATATTAGAAGGCAATTTAGCTGGGATCACTGGCCAGTAAGGAGAATGTAGTATAGGATCATTGGTTAACCGGGATAAGTCTAGGAGATCTAGAGTCGTGAGGAATGGTAGCTGACGGTTAACCTGAGGGTGATACTAGTGCGGAATAGGGACACCAGTAAGACCGTAGACTGGGTTAGGTGGATAATTGTATACAGTAGGTCCTCCTTTGTATGGTTGTTCCTGACTAGTATAACCAGGGTTTAATGGAGGTTGAGGAAAATTTGCATAAGGAGGATAACCCAATGGGTTCTGAGCATTATAAGCTGGATAATTTACTTGCCCAGGGGGAGGATAAACATTTTTCCCTTGGGGAGGGTAAGAAGTTGACCCAAGAGGCAGATACACATTATGCCCATGGGGAGGATAAACATTTGACCATTGGGGAGGATAAGGATGTGGTCCTTGAGGACTCCAGGTGGTGTTTGGGATGCCCGGATAAGGTTGTCCATATGATAGTCTAGAAGGAACAGGATTTGATACTCCTCCTTGTGGGTTATGATATGAGTGCCCCCCAGCGTGGGGTTGGGAAAATGTGCCCCCTGAAGGTACACCTAAGGGTTGTGAAGGGTTTCCAGCAAACGAATGTTGCCCCCCTGCCAGCGGTGGATTAACGATCGAGATATGACTGGAAAAAAGAGGTTTCCCTCTGGGAGGAACTAGGAAAGGTGTTGTCCCCCGAGAGTGGTAAGCCTGCCATGGGATGGTGGTCCTCCAAGAGGGACGGGTCTGCTAGATGATGGTTTCCCTCCAGTTGGTTGTATTTGGTTGGAAAAGGTCTGCATTCTCTGGTGTAAATATGTCCCCGCAAAATTGGGTGGAACATGCGGAGTTGTAGGGTTAAAGTTTGTGAAAATGGGAGTAGGTATCAAAGTGCCTTGGTTATGAGTAGGGGTAATGAGTCCAGCATTAGGATGGACTTGTGTTGACGTAACAGTAGATTTAATAACTTGATCAATGGGGTGATTGATAGTTTGACCGGATGGTCCTATTTCAACAGTTGGAGGGTCGTGGGGATTAAATGATTGTCTAATAGATTTTAAATACTCATAGATATCACGTCCTAATGAAGTCCTCCATGTGGAATGAGAAGGTGTGGGATTTGTGTCTACTGCAGTGGTAGGACGAATAGGAGTCCTATAGTCATCACCGAAGATTGGCTTTGTGGATCCCATATATGTTTCGACGAAATATCTCTTGGGTAATCGTGGTACGTCTTCATCTTTGAAATTACCAAGGGAATCTAAACAAAGCAAAAGTGGTTCAATAGGGGTTGTCGACAAAGGTGTAGTGTGAGGGGTGGGATTCTCGATCGTAACCAAAGCACCTTCTGAATTGTCTAACGAAGGAGCAACAACACTCCCAGCGTCAGATTGATTTTCTACCCCTCCACGGTAGTTGTCTTTTGGAGAATTAGGAAGTAAGGGTTGGTAGAATTTCGGAGGAATCCCTTGCATCCTACGTGATCGACGAATAACTTTATCATCTATAGGCTCAATTTTGAAGAATGACAACAAACGCTAAAAATCTAGGGCCAGTTAACGAAAAGAAACAACATTCACTAAAAAGCTAGGAATCAACACCAAGAAAACAAAACCTTCTCTCGATGATGGTACTAGTTGGTGATGAAATCCAACATCATGTGATCAAGTCGAGAAGGGGCTAGGAAACAGTCGAACAGGTACGATGGTGACCTACTTAACGGACTTACACCTTGGTGCAAGCTTCCATGCAGTAATTGTGGATTTACCCTCCAAGGAGCCTGAGTGAGTTTGACCACCATCTGTTCTAGGTACAACAAAGACTTCCCTTCACTGTCACCTCGTGTAAGTACCTAAATATTATGGCAACTAAATACACCAACTCCCAGTCATCCCCTAGACGAGTACATTCAACAGTCCAATCCGAACGTATGGGAAAAATAACTAGTCCGAAATCAACTTAAGAGGCTCCCACACATAATCGTGGGTATACCTTCAAGTGACCCCCAATATATGATCTGACTACTACAATCAGTCAAACCATGGAGGGATAATCTCCATAGATCTCCTGAATGCGACCTCGTGTGTAACCCCTGTGTGAGAGGGAGATCCTAGAAAGCCTATACGACAATTGGATTTTCTCTCCCTATCGCAAGATGCTATTGTTTGTTTTGAATACTTTGGAGAGTTGTGCTCACTGCCTAATCCAAAGAACTAACCCTAGTCTAATGTTGGTGGAAGATTCTAAAAACAAAAATGTTCTAGATTGATTTTAACTAGCGTTCATTTTATAGTTGTTCTTTAAGTCAGGGATGTATGAGAGTGAAACAGATGATGTTAAGACTCAAGTCCCAAAAAATGCATAAGAAATAATGAATAATATTTTCGTTCGATGAATAGCTATTTAAGGGAAGGAGGGAATTGTTCTTTTCACTATCAAACACTATTATGAAACATCCTCATACAGTTGTTCCTCAATTAACTCTATTGCAATGCTTAAACTTTTCAGAAAGCCTTTCTAATATGAAAAGAAATCACTAAGATGTATCTTTTTTGTTTGTATGTGAATGATGATTAATTCAATGCAAAACTTCTATTGTCAATTAACCTTTTAGATCAAAGAGATTCAGACAAGCATAAGCAGATTTCGCACAAACAACACACCCTCTTGCTATGATTAAACAAGAAGCAAAAAGAAAACAAAATATAACAAAGAAAATAAAAAATCTCACACAAAATAAAGATGCTAAGAAAAATGACCTCAAAGAACCAAATGAGATGATTCACAGATATCTGATGTTCTTCACCACAGTTTTCACTCAGTCAGATAAGAGAGAAGAAAGCAGTGGATTGATTCCAAGTTCTCAATAGAAGAAAAACTCAAAATAAGGAAGAAGGACAAAAAAATCTGAACAACAAAGTGCTTATTTCTCAGAAAGCAGAGTGTCAAAGGTCAATAGGAAGATGTACTGAAGCACAAAGAAGTTGAGCAAGGGTAAAAGCAGAGATTGGACTTCAGAAAATACAACCCTAGAAGGCTTTTTGGAAAGAAAAAGGTAGCACTATGGTGTAAGGGGCACCAGAGCGTTATAACGCTCTATGAAAAGACAACAAGGAGTGCCAATGCTCTGATAACATAGGCAGGGGAGCGTTGGTGTCTTAAAACCCAGAAAAATGTCCAAAAAGGCCAAAACTCGGTCAAACTTTGTCAATCACAATGGATGTGATGGAATAAGGATCCAATCAGCATATTCAATCAGACATACGGGATTAACAATTTCTAAAAAGAACGAAGGGTAAGACAAGGTCTGTGAGGAAAACCAAAACTAAAAGCTTCGATTAGTCCCCAGTGGAGTCGCCAATTTCTATTGAAGATAAATCCCCTTGCAGACAAGTGGATTCTCTCGAGGTACCTAGACTCCTAAGACCAAGACAAAAAAATGCTTAACGTGGACATTGACATTCTTTTAGATCTAGATAAGCTAATGTATGAAGAGGAAGAAGAAAAGAAGTACCTTTTTAACGGTGTTTGTCCCTGCACGGTCCAAGTTGAACTTCAATACTAAACTCCTCGATGAGCCCTGGAGACAAACAAAGATACGACTAGCTTCCTACTCTACTGGGATTAGCTCAAAAAGAGATCTATCTACTAGAGGCAAGTTCATGTCAGATTGAACACAAACTTGAAAGAAACAGGCCAAGAATGTTATATTAATGAGAGAAACAATGAAGAATACTTACAACCATAGATGTGAGTGGAGCAACTTTATCAGGCTCTCCTTGTCCAAACCCTTGCTTAAACAGTCCACACACGAAATGTCGATGTTCCAAATGACATATCCCTCACGAGATCATAAGTTAGATGCTTCAAAATACTTTCCATCCCCTTTCACCATGAAAAGGTGTTGGCAGCCATTTCGTTTTTTTTTTAATCCTATCTCTATAAGCTGCCTACACAAGTGTTTTGGAACCCTTGATTTTCATCGCAATCTTTGAATAAAACAACACTATTATTTTGCACATTTGCACAATTGCCCTTGTTCTCGTTTTCACGACTGCAAGCGTGAAAACTTTGATTTCGAAGTCACGTCAATGACATTAAAATCATCACTGGATTATTATGGTTACTTTTGTCTATGTGTTCATTGCTTTCCAATTCATTTATGTTCACATAGTTGACAAAACACCAAAACCATTACCCATTTGGTACTTTTTGTCGTTAATACGACTTCAATTGTTTTTACAAGACTATGATGATATTCTAGTGAATGTGATTTAATCATTCATTTAATGGTGGTTTGATATACTTTGATCAAATGCCTTAGTGCATTGGTTTCATGAAAACACTTCGACATTGTTATTAGACTCTTAATTCAATGACTTCATACAAAGCATACGTTTTATTATTGAATCCTTTGTGCTACATTTGAATCATTGTTTTGATTTTAAAACCATGCAAATATTGTTGCTTGTGCAAAGATTTGGGTCGACTTACCATAGTTTTCATCATTTGTTTTAATGGCATTTGATTTTAACACATTGCAATAGTGATTTGAATCACCATATGCACCATCAGTTGTACATTTGGATATGACTGTTTTGCATGGGCAGATCTAGCTCCAACACCCTCGCACATTTGGGCGTTAATGTCTCCCTCCTATCCCGGGTTACCTCTGTTCGTTTCGGGGAAGTCTGTGAGCTATTTGATCCTGTGCATACTCTGTCCAAACCCTTGTCCCTTCACCCGGCTCACTGTGTACCCTCTCCTATGGAACCTGTGGTGCGCATAGAGCCTAATGGCCACCAAACACTCTTGCTTTTCGACAATGCCCGTGAAGATTTAGAAAATAGTGGCTGGTTGGTGTTTATCCAGATATTTGAGGGTTTTAACCTTTCGGTTGCCCAACAGTTCACTCTTACCTTTGACGGATGCATGGCTAAGGTCGAGGACATACAGCTCAATCTAAATGAGGAATTCATAAGCTCAGCTACAGGACTACCAGCTACAGGGCAACGGTGGTTTAAAAATTCTAAATTCGATGAGGTGTCGTGGCCACTCTTATTCTCATCAAGGAAGATTGTTAGTTGTGATAGAGGTATGCCTCTCGCTACCCTCAAACCTAGGTGGCACAATCTTTTGGCAATTGTTAAGCAGTTTGTGACCTGTGAAGGTTGTTATGGCTTGGTATTTATGTATCATCTTCGGTTATTGATGAATTTTATAGGCTACCCTCTGAATATGCCACATTATATTTTACGTAGTATGTACAAGATGTCCAAAAGATTCAAGCATGTGAAGGCTGATAGCAACCTTTTCCATCATTGCTTGATCAAACTCATCATCGTCCATCACATGAGCCTTAGTGGTGATAGTTGGCAAGCCTTCTTGACAAGGAATGGCTTTGCCACTCTCGAGTCTGTTCAAATTGACAAGGTTGTGGTCAGTGAGACTCTGGCTGGGCCAGCTGTGCCACTTCATATCCTTCTACCCCCTGTCAAACCCTCAAATTTCCCCAACCTCGACCTACCTGATACCATGGCTGACCCATGTGCTAAAGACAAGACTAAGACCACTAAGAATCCTGTGAGGAAGAAAGGTAAAGGTGATACTGGTGTCAACATTAAAGGGAAGAAAAATGCACGATGGATATCCAAATGTGCCAAGAACAAGCCCAAGAAAAACGTCGACCAAAAGCCAATAGTCTTGAGTGAGGACTTAGACTCTGATATTGAGCGTTTCCTAGCCGATTAATATCCCTATTCTCATGGCCTATTCTCTATGGAAACCTATGACTATGTCTCCAACTTACCTCTGTGCCTCAAAAACGACCCTAACTACCCAAGAATTAAGCTTCACAATCAAACCACTGGTAACTTGAAAGAACCCTCGCCTGTGATGTTAAAGCCCGATCAATCACCGTGTGCTCAATGTAATGATTGGATTGAACATTATTACATCGATGTTCCCCTATTGCAATCTAAGATCAAATCATTAGAGGAACAAGTTACAGTGCTGTCAAAAGAATGAGATAGGCTTCAAGCCAACGAGAAGAAACAAAAAACCACCAGTTCAATTGTCTTCAGAAGCGTCGAGGCAGCAACGGCCTTTGTCAATTCAAAGTTATCATGATCGAATCATTTTCTTACTGCCCAGGTATGTGTTTCAAAATCGATTTTGTTTTATGAGTTGTTTTGAATTAATATAACCGATTCGGTTTTGTCTTCAATTAGTTCTGTTCATTTTTAATAGATTCAAAACGACTCTGTTATTTTCGTTTTACCAAAAATGATATCTTTATGAATCATGTACAGAAGATTTGTTTTCTAAACTTGGGCACAACTATGATTTGGTTAATGCGATTTATTGTTCTCAGATTAGTATAAATGATTGATTTGTTTTCGATTCTGTTTGATTTTCTTTTGAAACAATTCTGTATGTTTGAATTAGGGTGGTCGATTGGTTGGTTTTCATTTAAGTTCGGTTTGAATAGATTCAAGAAATGATTTTGATTCGTTTTGAATAAATATTTTCGTTTTGGATTATGATGGCATGCGACCTATACAAAAGATTTGTTTCCTAAAATCGTGTAGCTATGTTTTGATTGATACGATTTCGCATAATGATTGTGTCAACCCCCAAGTTAGTTCAATTCATTCATTTTTTATTTGATTTGCAAACAATTGTTGCGTGCCTTGAATTAGCATGAGTTGGATTGGTATCAAAGACAGATTTGATATGGTTCTGTTAGTTTGGATTAAAAAAAATAATTCTGTTAGCATCGGATTGACATATTTTGTCTCTATTGAATATGTATGAAAGACTTGGCTAAATCAATTATAGTCTATTTTGAAATTGGTTCAAGAGATGATTTCATTAGTTCCCCAACTGTCAATCAATTTTGTATGTTCTGAGTTGGTAGTAAAAGTTGTTTGACAAATCTCACATATCCTATTATCATTTGATTAATTCAATTACGATTTCATCTGTTTCAATTTCCATACAAGTTTTGATTTGTTGTGGTATGAATGATTCGCTTTGCTTGGAATTAGTAATTAAAAATTTGGTTTAATAGGTCCGATATATTTCTATTAGATTTGGATTGATTAAAAACGATTATGTTTTCAAATTAGACCAGCTACAGAATCGTAATATTCTGTAGCTAGTCTTAAAATTTAGATTTTTGTCAATTTTATCAATAAAACAATATCTAAACTTGTGTATTCTTGTCTACTTACAGGTACCTACGAGTTTCATTGACAAATTGGACATGATGTAGCAGTTTATATATAGTTTTTGTTTTAGGTTGTTAGCTTAAGTTAGAAATAGAGAAGACTTGGGAGATTGTTCCCAGATTTTTTGTAAACTGCTTTGATAATTCCCACGGGGATGTTTTACCCTGTGGCATTTAAATACTTGTTATTTTTTGTAATGGACCCATCATCACTGTTGGGAGAACCAGACTATGGATTTATGATATAGACCGGGATGAAATTTGATGTCTTGTAACATCTTTAGCTTTCAATATATCAAACTTTTATTTCAAGTTTTTTTCATATCAGTTTGCAATCAATTATCGACTACTTTAGCTATCATGATTCATTGCAGGTTGATGTGTTGTTCATATATGATCTCTCTTATTTTAAAAAGTACAGCATTTTCTTTGTTTCAATTTAAGGAATTAAAGGTTTACCTTCTTCATTAAATGAATCATTTTGTACAAATCTTTGCACAACAGATTTATCTAAATGCGATGATTTGTAAATCATAAGATTGTTGTCAATTTTATGTCTTGTTTGTTCTGTTATTGATATTCAAAAGAGAACTGTTGCTTCATGTTTACAAGAATCTTGCAGAGAATCTGGTGCGGGTTTCCTCCCATCGAACAACTGAACTAGATCCTTTACACAAGACAAATTGGATAGCATTATTACAGGTTATTTTATTAGTGTTATTTGAGCAGTCTAGATAGATATATATAGTTCATATTTATAGTTAGGATTATTATTTTAATTGCCCAGCTTAGTTAGTTTTCATTTTATTTCTTTCACATAAAATTATAAAAACAAAAATAAAAGTTTTGTTGTCACACAACAACTCACAAATGATTTTAGCAGGTTTTCATTTAAAATCTGTAATCTGTAAATATTATACATTTGTGATTAAGATCTAATTTTGTTGATAGTTGAACGTTTAATTTCATAGAATTATTATAGTATTAGACAGTAAATTGTAAATATTTATTTCAGATTCGTTTATAGTTTTCTTTAATTATTGTTTTTTCATTTAGATTAGTTATTTTAGTTAGTTTTTCTTTCATTTTCCTGGGACTTAGATCGGCCAACGGAGCTGCTAAACCCATCAGGGTGGATCATCCCAAAAATCTTGGGTTATTTAGACAACTCCGGACCGGATTCACTCTTCCAATTGGTGAGCATTCATTTTAGCCCATCAACAAATGGTGCTAGAAGGAGGGCCTGGAATTTATTAATGGCATGAGGTGATCGTAAGACTCCTCCACCACCTAACCGCTCACCTATAGTGACAAGAAGTCATTCAAATGACAACATCCCCCCTCAAACAACAACCACATCAAACGACGATCTACGGATCACAGTTGAACCAGTAACCCCAAATCCTACAGGTGGTGACGTACAAGAGATTTTCCGCCAATCTCTCTTAAGAACACATAGTGCCTTCTCCCGTTTGAGGCAACCAAATCGGCCTTTGGACCAACCTTTTGACTTCTATGACATCAGAGAACAACTAGGAGGAAATAACCTCACTTTAAACCCTACAGATCCAATCCTCACTCCTGTTGCAGGAGGATCTGGAATACCCCCTTGACCACCTCCATCATCTCCTTCTTATTTGGAAGAAGACTCTTCTGATGAAGGTAATTCCCCTTCTCATCCTTCCACACCGCCTACACCAATGGCCAATCAAAACAATCCTGCCAGACCCTGGCTCGACCAGCATGTTGTAGCCATACCTGGGCCTCAACATCCCATACCCAAACATCTAGAGAAGTGGCTTCCCAAGTTTGACCCTAAATCTAAACAGATCACCAAAGACCACATTAAAAATTTCATGTTAGCAATTAGAATCTGTAATGTCGAGCATGAAGACGTAGTCTATAGGTTGTTCCCCTATACTTTCGAGGGAAATGCCTCTACCTGGTACTTTTCCCAGCAACCTCATACCATCATCTCCTGGGAGAAGTTTGAATCCTTCTTCCTTGAGAAGTTCGGTGACGATAAGTCCCCGGAAGTCCTAGTTATGGAGCTTTCTAGTTTAAGAATGAACCCAAAAGAGAAAATTAAAGATTTTAATCAAAGATTCTTAACACTTAAGAACCGAATCCCTACCGATTCAATGCATGTCGAGAATCTTATCATAGCATACTATACTAAAGCCTTGCATCAAAGTATAGCCATTTGGGTAAACGATCTAAGAAATCCACGTTGTTAGAGGCCTTCGAAGAAGCCAGCCAGATTGAAAAAGACATACTTAGTTTAAAAGACACTACTCGCAACAAAACAGAAACTAGTTCATCTTCCAAAAAGAAGATTGAAATCCTCCCTAGACCTTCTCAAAACAAGGCACAACCTGAAAGCTCAGATTTAGAAAACTTAACTAAAGTCATTCAAAAACTGTCAAATCAAGTTATAGATTTGAAAAGGACAGCTGAAGAAGCTTCTCCAAGATAATGGCCCTACAAACCCTCGTTCAGGAAGCCTTTTCCCACCAACCGACCTAATCCAACTACCAAGGGCCTTAATCTAGAAAGTCTGCAATACGCCCTTCAAACAATTCTAGAAGCCCAGGATAACTTGATGCCTCCTGAGATTCCTGAGGAGGTAGTTGAACAAGAGACAGTTCAAGAAGAAGAATATTCTCAGAAAATTTTTAGACACTTCTCGGATAGCATCTTTCAAGCTAACTTCGAGATAGTTCATCCCTACAATACTAGGAGTAAGACTGCAAACAAACCTTCTTCCGAAAACACTACGAATTTGCCCCCAATGCAATCTAAACCAGCCGAGACTAAACAGAGCCATGTGAACCCCAACTTAGATTATGATTTAGTTGAAGACCTAAAAAAGTTAAGGGCTAACATTTTTGTTTATGAGTTATTAAAATTTCCATTTCTGCTACAAAAAATGTTACAGAATATCGCAAAGAATAGAAAAAATGGTAATTCAAGCAGTAACAAGGTTGTACAGAACAAAGTTCCTCAGAAGACTTCCGCTAAGAATATTCCTGATCCTCACGATAAAGGAAGCCTTCCTGTAAACAGTGTAAAAAATGTAGATAAATTAGCTTTAGAAACTGCGAGTAAAAAACCACAAGCTTCCACACTTAGTACTCACAGAAATGTACCTCCATTTTTGTTAACTTTTAAAATCTTTAATAGAAACGTGCACAATTGTATGGTAGACTCAGGAGTGTCATCCAATGTGATGCCATGGTCTGTGTGTCAGAAGATTAACGCTGAAGTTGAGCCATCCACTTTAAAAATCATCCAACTTGATCGAACTAGTGTTAAAGTCATAGGCGAATTAAGGAATGTGCTTATAAGATTATCGTCTAACCCCAAAGTTCATCAAGTCATTGATATTATTGTTGTGGATATTCCAGAAGTGTATGGTCTATTTTTAAGCAGGGACTGGTCAGAGCAACTACATGGCTATTTCACAACAGATTGGTCTCACCTGTGGCTTCCAGAGAATGTCAAGCCCAACAAAATCAAGGTAAATCGTGAACGCTACCTTAAGTTAACAGTCATAGATTTGAATGATCCCAATGAACCATTTACACCTTCTGTTGATTCACCCGAAATACAAGGGATGGATAATTTCTTCGGAAATTTCATGGCCGAGACTTCATCTATCATTAACCCATAATAACAGTCCGATATTGTAGCATATGTGCAGCGAGTAGCATCTACACAATGGTCTCATGCACTTGATAAAAATCAAATTTGTTCTCTTTATTTTGATGGGTCAAAGTCCAAAGAAGGAGCAGGTGCAGGCTGTGTTATTATTGATCCAGCAGGTAACAAAACATTGATTGGATGTAGGTTAGAATTTGAATGTACTAATAACACAGCAGAATATGAGGCTTTACTGCAGGGCCTCAGAAAAGCTTTAGACATGAACATTCAAAACTTAACTGTCTTTGGCGATTCCGAAATCGTGGTTAGACAGGTATAAGATTCTATCCACTGTCTGTCTCCACATCTTAAAATCTACCAATCCGAGCTATGGAATTTAATGAATAAGTTTTTTTCTTTCAATATAAATTCTATTCCTAGATTGAATAATTATGAAGCTGATCTATTATCTAACGTAGCTTCCAAACTCTTCCCTGCAAAAGGCTTGTCCCCAAATGCTTTCTCATCGAACTGTTGTTCAGACCATATGTTATCGACAACATTACGAACTGGAGAGTCTTCGACGACGATCAGCAGATTATTAGCTTCCTGCATATGGAAGAAACCTTCCAAGGCGTGGTGATTGACGAATGCACTCATGACGACAATTTGCGCGATTTCACAGTAATAGCAGATCCGAGAACTCCTGAATCTTCATCGGACATGGTAAATTTGATCCCTAAGTCTGTAGTTAGATTAGAGAAATTTTACGATCTTCAAGATAAATTCAAAAAATCGGTCAACTGTAAAACCAATATTTCCTCTTTATCATATGAAAAAGTAAAATTAGGAACTAATGACAATCCAGGGTGCATTAATTTAGGGTTGAGGTGTTCTCAACAAGAAAAAGCCACATTTTTTAAATTGTTTAAAGAATTTAAAGATGTTTTTGCGTGGACATATGATGACCTTAAAACTTTTGACCCTAATATCATATAACACGTCATTCCTATGAAACCCCAAACCTTACCCTTTCAACAAAAATTAAGAAAAATGCACCCTAAGCTCGAACCGACCATTAAAAAAGAATTGAATAAATTCCTAAATGCTAAGATAATTTTCCCAGTTAGGCACACTCAATGGGTTTCAAACCTTGTCCCTGTCTGGAAGAAAAGCGAGGAAATCCAACATTGCATCAATTTCTGAAACCTTAATAGAGCGTCTGATAAAGACAACTACCCTGTCCCACCCATGGAACAGATCCTTCAACAGGTATCTAGTTCTGAGAGGCTATCCTTATTGGATGGTTTCTCAGGGTACAACCAAGTCCTGATGTCTCCTCCAGACCAACTTAAAACTACCTTCCGCACTCCATGGGGCACTTACGCTTACAGGAAAATTCCCTTTGGATTGATTAATGTCAGTGCCACTTTCGAGAGAGCGATGGACATTGATTTCCAAGGCTTAATCAATCAGTCCATCGTAGTTTACTTAGAAGATGTTACTATATTTTCCAAAAAAAAAAATGATCATCTAGCTCATTTAAGAGCCGTTCTACAACGATGTCGTAAATATGGCATTTCCTTAAATCCTAAAAAATCCATTTTCATAGTAGAACAAGGAAAACTCTTAGGGTTCATTGTGTCAAGAAAATGGATTATTATCAACCCAGAAAGGACACAATTCATCTCGAAACTTCCTCCTCCCTCATCCAAAAAGTCTATGCAGTCTTTCTTAGGCCAGATAAACTTTGTCAGGAGATTCGTCCCTAGTTTCTCCGAAATGGTCAGACCTTTACATAATTTAATTAAGAAAGATGCACAATATCATTGGGGACCCTTAGAAAATCAAGCATTCAATTCAATAAAAAAGGCCATAATAGATGCTCCTTCTCTCATGAGCCTTGACTTTTCACAAGACTTCACGCTCTACACATTTGCTTCTGACCATTCCTACGTTGTCGTCCTAACTCAAAAGAACCCTAAAAAAAATAAAGTACCCATTGCCTTTATGAGCTTTGCTTTTAAAGGTGCGGAACTTAATTACCCAGTGGTAGATCAACAAGCCTACGCTATTTTCAAAGCAGTCAAGAACTTTCGATATTATCTTTTGAAGTCCAGGAGGAAAATTATTGTCCCTTACCCAACCGTCAGAAATATGTTAGTGCAGAAAGAGTTAGGCGAAAAAAGAATGAACTGGGTCACTGCCTTACCGGAGTATGACATAGAAATCACCCCAGCTCAAATAGTGAGAGGCCAAGGGTTATGCAAGTTAGTTGCTGATTCAGCAGCAGGACAACAAGAAGAGAATGATGGGTCAAACCTAGAACAACACAATCAAAACGCAATTTGTTGTGCACAAAACTCTGTCAGTCTGTGGTATGATGATATAAAATTCTATCTTGAATATGGGTCATCCCCCCGTCACTTGGATCCCACTAAAAGAAGAGCGTTAATATTAAAATCTGACTCATTTCAGTTGATTAATGGTATTCTGTTTCGTCAAAATTTTGATGGAGTTCTAATGCATTGTCTTGAGAAAGACGAAGCAGAAAAAGTCTTACTAGAATTGCGTGCAGGAGAAATTGGTGGGAATTTTTGTGGTGACACCACTGCCGATAAAGTCTTGAGAGACGGTTATTACTGGCCCACACTTTTTAGAGATGCCCATGCATTGTGTCGTAAGTGTATTATTTGTCAAAAAGCATTAGGGCGGTTACAGAAACCAACCTTTCCTTTGCAGCCCGTCTCAGTAGACTCCCCTTTTCAGCAGTGGGGCCTTGATATTATAGGTCCAATCAATCCACCATCCTCTCAGCAACATAAGTTTATCATAACAACCACAGATTATTTCATGAGGTGGTCTAAAGCTGTCGCATTAAGAACTGTGAATACCAGTCAGGTAATTGCCTTTTTAAATTCAAACATTATTACTTGTTTTGGTATCCCTGACTGTTTAGTCTTTGATAACGCCTCTTATTTTTCGTCTCTTGAGATGAGCGAGTTCGCTTTAGAAAAATGAATTAAATTGAAGTATTATGATAGCTACTACCCACAGGGAAATGGATTGGAAGAATCAACAAATAAGAATCTGATTAAAATCATCAAGAGAACGGTATCTGAGAATCACAAAAACTGGCATAATGCACTATTAAACACAATCTGGGCTGATAGGGTAACACCAAAAAATGTTGTAGGTAACTCTCCCTTTTTTCTCGTCTATGGCAGGGAAGTAATTCTGCCACCACACATTCTTCTTCCCTCACTACAGTTATCGCAGAAAATACAAGAAGAAGATTGTCCCCCTTTGGAAAACCGAATTAACGCTTTAATGAAACTAGAAGAGGTAAGAGCTCAAGATAAATGTAAGTTAGATCAGCATCAACTAGTGGTCAAAAGCTGGTTTGATTCTAACTCTACCTCTGATATGAACATCGAAGTAGGTGATCTTGTCTTGAAATGGGACAAACCGCATGAGGGGAAGGGAGAGCACACGAAATTTCAGAACTTATGGCTTGGACCATTTTTAATTTATGAGAAATTAGGTCCCAGCTCTTTCCAATTGTAGAATCTAGAGGGACAGCCTGACACCTATTCGGTGAATGGACAAGCTCTGAAAAGATATTTCGCTTGATGACAACCCTTTGTATACTATGTAAATATTTCTTTTGTTTGCTTTTCTTTTTCTGTTTTGGTTTGGATTTTTTCCCTCGCGCTTATCAGTTTTTTCTTTTGGAAATACACATACCTGCATTTCAAACTGTTCAGACAAAGAAAACAGAAAATTCTTTCACAGAAATGACTGCCAAAACAATTGTGTAAACATCAATTATATACTTCTGAAATTTACATCTGTGATTGAACAAGCACTGTTGTTTGAAAGAAGTTAACTGATTTCGATCTGAGAAAAGTTTGTCACGATCATCTATTATCTTCTTATGTTGTCCCTGTTCCTTAAGGGAATAACTCAAAAGATGTCTCCCTGATTTAGAAGGTTGGTTCTGTAAATAAAGCATCTCTAGATCTTAATGAAGGATAGCTCTAAAAAATTCTGTTGAGGTCTATAAAAAATATGTTTAAAATATCATAATTTTCAGTGTCACCCCGCTCAATCATATATCTTTAAAAAATTAAAACATAAAAGAGTTGTGGAAAGTGCTTGTAAACCCCCCGGGATGTTGAACAGGTCTGCAGGCAGCGGGTAAATGCATGCATGATGCCAAGACAACTTTGTCGGGGTACTGAACAGGCTCAGTGGCAGCAAAGCAATGTCGGGTATATGAAAATTTGTAAATATGAAACCTTTTGACCTTAGAATGTCCTTTATTCTGATCTGGAACTTCTTGGCAGGATACGGATATCAGAGTGGGTTAAATGGAAACCATGTCGAGGCTATGGACGCATGATGGCAGTAGTGGATCTGTCAACAATATTGGGGATTTTATCTTTAATATCATGGATCGCTTATCTTAAGACTGTTATCAGTTTTCATCCTTTAAGCACTACTGGAATATTTGATTAATGATGATGTTTTAACGATTTTCTGGTTGTTATTTTTGAGTTAGAATTTTCTCGTTATCATAATTTGAATTTTCTCTTTTGGCAGAGATAACTGCTTCTACCAATGTGTTTCCATTGTTGGCAGCCATTTTTTTTTTTTAATCCTATCTCTATAAGCTGCCTACAAAAGTGTTTTGGAACCCTTGATTTTCATCGCAATTTTTGAATAAAACAACACTATTATTTTGCGCATTTGCACAACTACCTTTGTTCTCTTTTTCACGACTGCAAGCGTGAAAAATTTGATTTCGATGTCACGTCAATGACATTAAAATCATCACTGGATTATTATGGTTACTTTTGTCTATGTGTTCATTGCTTTCCAATTCATTTATGTTCACACAGTTGACAAAACACCAAAACCTTTACCCATTTGGTACTTCTTGTCATTAATATGACTTCAATTGTTTTTACAGGACTGTGATGATATTCTAGTGATTGTGATTTAATCATTCATTTAATGGTGGTTTGATATACTTTGATCAAATGCCTTAGTGCATTGGTTTCATGAAAACACTTTGACATTGTGATTAGACTCTTAATTCAATGATTTCATACAAAGCATACGTTTTATTATTGAATCCTTGGTGCTACATTGGAATCATTGTTTTGATTTTAAAACCATGCAAATAATGTTGCTTGTGCAAAGATTTGGGTCGACTTACCATAGTTTTCATCATTTGTTTTAATGGCATTTGATTTTAACATATTTCAATAGTGATTTGAATCACCATATGCGTCGTCGGTTGTACATTTGGATATGACTGTTTTTCATGGGCAGATCTAGATCCACCACCCTCGCACATTTGGGCATTAATGCCTCCCTCCTATCTCGGGTTACCTATGTTGGTTTCGGGGAAATCTGTGAGCTATTCAATCTTGCGCATACCCTGTCCAAACCCTTGTCTCTTCACCCGGCTCACTGTGTACCCTCTCCTATGGCACCTGTGGTGCGCATAGAGCCTAATGGTCACCAAACACTCTTTCTTTTCGACAATGCTCGTGAAGATTTAGAAAATAGTGGCTGGCTGGTGTTTATCCAGAGATTTGAGTGTTTTAACCTTTCGGTTGCCCAATAGTTCACTCTTACCTTCGACGGATGAAGGGCTAAGGTCGGGGACATACAGCTCAAGCTAAATGAGGAATTCATAAGCTCAGCTATAGGACTACCAGCTACAGGGAAAAGGTGGTTTAAAAATTCCAAAGTCGACGAGGTGTCATGGCCACTCTTATTCTCATCAAGAAAGATTGTTAGTTGTGATAGAGGTATGCCTCTCGCTACCCTCAAACCCAGGTGGCACGATCTTTTGGAAATTGTTAAGAAATTTGTGACCTACAAAGGTCGTTATGGCTTGGTATTTCTGTATCATCTTCGGTTATTGATGAATTTTATAGGCTACTCTATGAATATGCCACATTATCTTTTACGTAGTCTATACAATATGTCCAAAATATTCAAGCGTGAGAAGGATGATAGCAACCTTTTCCATCACCTCTTGATCAAACTCATCATCGTCCATCACATGAGCCTTAGTGGTGATAGTTGGCAAGCCTTCCTGACAAGGAATGGCTTTTCCACTCCCAATTTTGTTCAAATTGACAAGGTTGTGGTCAGTGAGACTCTATTTGGGCCAGCCATGCCACTTCATATCCTTCTACCCCCTGTCAAACCCTCGAATTGCCACGACCTCGACCTACCCGATACCATGGTCGACTCGTGTGCTAAAGACAAGACTAAGACTGCTAAGAAGCCTGTGAGGAAGAAAGGTAAAGGTGATACTAGTGTCAACAGTAAAGGGAATAAAAATGCACGATCGATATCTAGATGTGCCAGGAACAAGCCCAAGAAAAACGTCGACCAAAAGCCAATAGTCTTGAGTGAGGACTCAGACTTCGATATTGAACGTTTCCTAGCTGAGGAATATCCCTATTCTCATGGACTATGCTCTATGGAAACCTATGACTATGTCTCCAACTTACCTCTGTGCCTCAAAAATGACCCTAACTACCCAGGAATTAAGATTCACAATCAAACCCCTGGTAACTTGAAAGAACCCTCGCCTGTGATGTCAAAGCCCGATCAATCAATGTGTGATCAATGTAATGCCTAGCTTGAACGTTATTACACCGACGTTCCCCTCTTGCAATCTAAGATCAAATCATTAGAGGAACAAGTTACAGTGTTGTCAAAAGAAAGAGACAGGTTTCAAGCCAACGAGAAGAAACAAAAAACCACCGGTACAATTGTCTTCAGAAATGTCGAGGAAACAACGACCTTTGTCAATTCAAAGTTATCATGATCGAAGCATTTTCTTACTGCCTAGGTATGTGTTTCAAAATCGATTTTGTTTTATGAGTTGGTTTAAATTAATATAACCAATTGGGTTTTGTCTTCAATTAGTTCTATTCATTTTTAATAGATTCAAAACGACTCTGTTATTTTCATTTTACCAAAAATGATATCGTTATGAATCATGTACAGAAGATTTGTTTGCTAAAATCAGGCACAACTATGTTTTGGTTAATGCAATTTTATTGTTCTCACATTAGTATAAACGATTGATTTGTTTTCGATTCTGTTTGATTTGATTTTGAAACAATTCTGTACATTTGAATTAGGGTGGCCAATTGGTTGGTTTTCGTTTAAGTTCTGTTTGAATAGATTCAAGAAACAATTTTGTTTCGTTTTGAATAAATATTTTCGTTTTGGATTATGATGGCATGCGACCTATACAAAATATTTGTTTCCTAAAATCATGTAGCTATGTTTTGATTGATACGATTTCACATAATGATTGTGTCGACCCCCGAGTTAGTTCAATTCGTTCCTTTTTTATTTGATTTGCAAACGATTGATGCGTGCCTTGAATTAGCATGAGTTGGATTGGTATCAAAGACAAATTTGATACGGTTCTGTTAGTTTGGATTCAAAAAAATAATTATGTTAAGATCGGATTGACATATTTTGTCTCTATTGAATTCGTATGAAAGACTTGGCTAAATCGATTATAGTTTGTTTTGAAATTGGTTCAAGAGATGATTTCGTTGGTTCCCCAACTGTCAATCGATTCTGTATGTTCTGAATTGGTAGTAAAAGTTGTTTGACAAATCTCACATATCCTGTTATCATTTGATTAATTCAATTACAATTTCATTTGTCTCAATTTGCATACAAGTTTTGATTTGTTGTGGTATGAATGATTCGCTTTGTTTGGAATTAGTAATTAAAAATTTGGTTTAATAGGTCCGATATATTTCTATTAGATTTGGATTGATTAAAAATGATTCTCTTTTCAAATTAGACCACCTACAAAATCGCAAGATTCTGTAGCTAGTCTTAAAATTTAGATTTTTGTCAATTTTATCAATAAAACAGTATCTAAACTTGTGTATTCTTGTCTACTTACAGGTACCTACGAATTTCATTGACAAATTGGACATGATGTAGCAGTTTAGATATAGTTTTTGTTTTAGTTTGTTAGCTTAAGTTAGAAATAGAGAAGACTTGGGAGATTGTTCCCAGATTTTTTGTAAACTGCTTTGATAATTCCCACAGGGATGTTTTACCCTGTGGCCTTTAAATACTTGTTATTTTTTGTAATGGAACCATCATCACTATTGGGAGAACTAGACTATGGATTTATGATACAGACTGGGATGAAAGTTAATGTCTTGTAACAGCTTTAGCTTTCAATATATCAAACTTTTATTTCAAGTTTTCTTCATATCAGTTTGCAATCAATTATTGACTACTTTAGCTATCATGATTCATTGCAGGTTGATGTGATTTGGTTTATGTGTTGTTCATATATGATCTATCTTATTTTAAAAAAGTACAACATTTTCTTTGTTTCAATTTAAGGAATTAAAGGTTTACATTCTTCGTTAAATGAATCATTTTGTACAAATCTTTGCACAACAGATTTATCTAAATGCGATGATTTGTAAATCATAAGATTGTTGCCAATTTTATGTCTTGTTTGTTCTGTTATTGATATTCAAAAGAGCATTGTTGCTTCCTGTTTACAAGAAGCTTGCAGAGAATCTGGTGTGGTTTTCCTCCCATCGAACAGCTGAACTGCATCCTTTACACAGGACAAATTGGATGGCATTATTACAGGTTAGTTTATTAGTGTTATTTGAGCAGTCTAGATAGATATATATAGTTCATATTTATAGTTAGGATTATTATTTTAATTTCCCAGCTTAGTTAGTTTTCATTTTATTTCTTTCTCATGAAATTATAAAATCAAAAATAAAAGTTTTGCTGTCAGAGGACAACTCACAAATGATTTTAGCAGGTTTTCATTTAAAATCTGTAATCTGTAAATATTGTACATTTGTGATTAATATTTAATTTTGTTGATAGTTGAACATTTAAATTCATAGAATTATTATAGTATTAGACAGTAAATTGTATATATTTATTTTAGATTCGTTTATAGTTTTCTTTAATTATTGTTTTTTTCATTTAGATTAGTTCTTTTAGTTAGTTTTTCTTTCATTTTCCTAGGACTTATATCGGCCAACGGAGCCTCTAAACCCATCAGGGTGGATCATCCCAAACAGCTTGGGTTATTTAAACAACCCCGGACCGAATTCACTCTTCCAGTTGGTGAGCAATCATTTTCTCCCGTCAACAGAAGGATCCCTTATATAGCCTTGGAGAGGCCCAACCACTTGAGATATATTTGAGATAAGTTGAGGATTCTTCTCCTTCAGTTGAGGATCTTCCCTAAGATCATGCCTTAACCATCTATTCGAATCCAACCGCCTTTAGGAATTGAGGGATTCTTCCTTGATTTTCCTCAATAAACCTAAAATTTTCTCAGAAAAGGTAGCGCTCCCCCAAAAGGGGCACCATAAAAGGGTGCACAGAGCATCATCGCTCCCTGTCAATGTATTGGGGAGTTCTCCTCTCCAAAAATGTCTTTTGAGTGGATTTTCCAGTGGCAAAAGGTTTATAAACATTGTTAACCCATTCCTCTTCTTCCAAATCAGTTGTTTGAGGTGTTTCAAGTGTCCTTCCGATGTCATTATAGGCACAACATAGACAGTATGTCTGTATGCTTGTTCTGACACTTGCGACACTTGTGACCAAAATGAGACACTTGTAATATTGATAATGACGACACTAGGCCATTGTCGCAATGAGTAATTTTGATGTGTAACAACTATCATAGTTCATCTTGGCATGATTCATTTGAATGAAAATATTATAAGACATTCCTGACACAGATTTCTACATCCAACTCAATTCCAACTGCAACAAATATGGACAAAGCTATCATGGAATTCGATCCAAAATCGTCAACTCTATTGGCATCGACTTCAACAATCCTATTGAATTTAACCATGGTCGATAAAGAGGAAAGTGAATGACTATTCCATACATAGATATGGGTGAAATACAACCCGATACATCTGATTATGGACAATTTCAATCAAAACAACTTTTTCTCTAAATAACTTATGAACAAATTGGGTCTTGTTACTACTCCACGTATGCATCCTTACAACCTCAATTAGATGAAAGATGGAAAAGAACTTAGAATCACCTGACAATGAAATCTTGCCTACTTTATCAAGCCTTTTAAGGATGAAGTAATTTGTGACATAGCACCACTCTCAATAGTTAATGTGCTATTTGGAAAACCATATGTATGGGATAGACATGATAGTTATAATTCTAGACCACAAAAAGTGATTTTCAATATCAAAGATTAGTGGTATGGAATTCCTAAATGTTGAGCTAAGTTGACAATATCTATAGTTTCAGAAAAAAGAAGTCAAAAATATTATCAACCATGCTTAGAAATTCATGTTATTAATGATTAAACCTTAGTGTTTTGAGAAGATCATAGTAACTAGTCAAGTCTCCACTCACCACAACTCACAAAAACAAAAACAAGTTGATAGAGTTCTTGACGAATATAAGGACATACTCAAAGATATAACTTGAGTACCATTATATTGCCAAGTAAAATAGTCCATAGATATTGTTCATGGCTCTTCATCACCCAATGCATTTTTTTACAAAAGTTCTATTTTAGAGAATAAATAAATCCATGGAAAAATTCAAGCATTGATCCACAAAGGGAACATTTGACCTAGTTCTTCTCCTTGTGGAAGTCCAGTATTTTTAGTTCCTAAGAAAGATGGAACATGACACATGTGCATTAAGAACAAGGCTCTCAACAAAATCTTAGTAAATAATTAATATCATCTTCCTAGAATAGAAAATCTACTTCATTATTTGAAAGATTATAAATCATTTAACATACTGAACCTCAAGTTAGGATGTCATCAAATCTCTATAGAGTCCTCAGATGTATGAAAAACTACTTCCAAAACTAAGGAAGGCTTGTTTAAATTCATAGTCATGCCTTTTGGCCACATCAAGGTGCTTGAAGCTTTCATGAGGTATATGAATGACCTTCTTAGATATTTTGCAGGTAAATGTGTCTTTGTTTATTTAAATGGCATCTTCATTTTTAGTATATTATGGGATGAGCATTTACAACACCTTCAACAAGTGTTTAACACTCTCGGATAGCATAAACATTGCATGAAGTTATAGAAGTGTTTCTTATAATGAAGAGTATCAATACTTTGGCTATTTGATCAAATCTAAAGGCATTCAAGTTGACCTAGAAAATATTCAAGTCATCAAGAATTGACCTGATTTGAGAAACATTCATGAACTAAGGAGTTTCATTGGTTTAGAATTTTTTTATCGTAGATTTGTGTTAAGTTTCAAACACATTGCATGGTTGATGAATCAATTGACTTAAGGAGGTGGAAGTACAAATTGAAATAGGAAATAACACAATAATAAGCTTTTGAAGAGCTTAAGGAAAACCTTTGTATAACTCCACTGCTCATGCTACTTAATTTGCATTGGCCATTTGAAATTGAGACTAATGCTTCAGATTATGCTATGTGCATAGTGATCACTCAAGTAGGTCACCTAATAGCATTCTATTCAAACAAATCCAATGATATTTTTTGTAAGTACTTTACTTAGGAAAGGGAATTGTATGACATTATACAAGCACTTAAGCAATCAAGACATAAATTTAAAGGTAAAAAATGATCATTCATATAAAACAAAAACCTATATGGCTCACCCCTTCATAGTATAATTTACAAACTATAGGACAAATCAAGTGAATTAGTTGCCTATAGTTGGTGATTAAGCATTCGAAAGGAAAATCCAATGCACCAATTGATTGTCTTATCCGACCACCAATCATTTCTCTTTTTAATGTTAAGTATGTTGGTGATTAAGCATTCGAAAGGAAAATCCAATGCACCAATTGATTGTCTTATCCGACCACCAATCATTTCTCTTTTTAATGTTAAGTATGCATGGATATGATACCATTACTTGGCATCTATTGTATGAAGATGAAACTAATTTCTCCTCGGAGTATTGACAAATCTAGATAGGTAAGTTGATTGACATCCACTACCACTTGAAGGACAACTTTCTTTACAAGTTAGGACAAGTTTGTGTACATTTATGTGAGTAGTGACATAAGCTTATCTTTGATGCACGCTACATCAAAAAAATAGGTCACTTTGGAGTATCAAAGAATCTTATGGTACTATATAAGTATTTCTATAGAATTCACTCAAGTTGAATGTTGACAAATATATCAAGTCATGTGTGGTTTGTGCCATCACCAAGCCACCAAATACTTGATAGATTTTGTATACACCCTTTCCTATTCTATATTTACCATGGGAATCCATTTGTATGGATTTCTTGAATACATATCCTGTCACCAAGAACCAACATGATGCAATTGTAGTAGTGGTTAACATATTTTTTGAAACGACTATCCTTACACCTAGTTACAATAAGACTATGATTTCTTAGCAAACTACTCAAATATTCTTTGAGCATGTTTGGAAGAACTATGGTCTACCAACTTCAATCATCACCAATCATGACTCGATATTTGTTAGCATCTTTTGGAAAATTCTCTAGTAGAAAATTGACACACAACTATTTATGTCGACAACATTCCATCCTCACAAATATGGATAGACTGAAGTTGTAAATCACATGGTGGTATAATTTCTTCATATGCACAACGAAAAGAATCACAAAACATGGGAAGATATTTTCCCATATATCCAATATAGTTATGACTAAGCTCAACATAGTTCAATCGACAAGAGACGATTTGAAGTCTATTATTGGCTTTGTCCCTTAGAGCTTATTGAATTAGTCAATCGAATGATTATTTCTTTTGACATAGACCATGAGAAAAATGAAATCAACAAGGCACTCAATTTCAAAGATAAGGTCTATGAGATTCAAAAGAAATAAAAATAGATGTTGCATCAAGGTAGTGAAAAAGCTAAAGCTTGACATGACAAGCATCATATTCCTCATTCATTCCAAATTGGGGATCAAGTCTAGTTACATCTGAAGAAAGAAAGGTTCAGTGGCCCATATAGGAATATTAATCCTTTGTGATATGGTCCTTATACCATGCTTGAGAAAATTGGGGGAAATTCCCTTAAGATTAGCATTTTTCCATACCTAAGTTTACATCCAATATTCAATATGGATTTTATTTTACCCTATTTTCCACCCTTGCTTGAATAGAATAAGTTATAGCCTAAAGATCCAGAAGAAATCCACCTAGATGTTCAAGAGCCACTTGCAATCGACACCATTTTTGGACAACAAACATGTCATACAAGGATGTTAACAATTCCCTTATTTCAAGTGGGTAAAGAAGAAAAAATCCTATCACAAGAAAGTGGTACAATACCATTGAGTTGGCTCAAAATTTTCCTCATATACATAAGTGGGAAATGGTCACCCTCATCTACATAAGTGAACAATGGTGACCATTTCCAACTAAGGGGGAATGCTTGATACATTATAAGACTTGATTGGAATCCATTTATTATCACCTACTCTCAATCAATTTTTTGGTTGAAACTTATGATTGAATCCCCACAGTAGATCCTTGAATCAGTTGAATCACACATTCCTTGACTGAGTCAACTCATGCATCCTTCGATGAGTATCTTCAATTATCCTACATGTTTAATGTCAAGGATAACTCAAAAAAAGTCATACAACATCATATCCCCAAGGGTTAGATGAAGTGGTTCTGAGCCAGACATGAATCTATCCCCGTCGTAGGAGGTCACGGGTTCAAATATCTTGTTCCCCCTTGGGGTTAGGCCTCGTAATCAGGGTCGGTGGTTTACCCCGTTTACCATCCATGAAGTGGGGAAGTACTCGATGGTTTCCCGCGAGGTATTCCATTGGAAAACATGTCAAACAACATCATGAGTAGTCAATAAATACTGGACAAGAACCATTCACCTAGCATCGTATGTATATTCATCTTCTTATTCCTATCAATAGCTAGCAAGAAGTAGTTAGGCCTTCTAATCATTTACATAGCTATCTTGTAACTAAAATGTAGCAGCTAAAACACCCAAAACATTTATGAATGTATCTAAGCATGAGTATGATCCAAAAATGATCTTTAAAAGACTTGGTTGAGTTTTAAGCATGTGTTAAATTACCACTTAGGAATTAAGAAAAGAAGAAGATATTAATGAAAGAATATTGCATCCATCATAAAGAATGTAGATAAGAAATTAAACATATGGAACAACAAACCATAACAACAATATTGTTAACGGAGTTTGACAAGGTTGCCTATGTCTTCGGGCCTTTGTCTCAGTGGGGGATGCTTTCTTATTAATCTTAAATGTTGCAAAATTAAATTAGAAGTATCTCAAAAGGATTGAAAAATGGTTTGGATGTGTTCTTCTCAACCTCAATAATCCAACACAACTAACGAAACTAAAAAATGTTGAGCGTAGCTCCTGGAAATGGCCTCCAAAGTTCGCTTCCTCAATGGCTTCCCTACATAAAAATGACATAGACTTTAAAATTCTTCATTATGTTGTTGTTTCCACCACCTTGGAATGTCAAAAACACTTGTTTTTTATAGGATTTTGAGTTGAGAATCAAATCCCAAATTTCCCCCAAGATCTAGCCTCTTTTTGGGCTCCAAATCCCCCAAAAATGGCCAAAATCCACTAAAATCAGGTTAAATCAGCAAAAAAATCCATACACTAAAGTCAAAAACCCAAAATTGGAAAACTTTGGGTGCTAACCCCTTTTTTTTGGGCCGCTGGGCATAAGGGTGCTTACATATGGCCGAGCGCTAGGTGCTGGCTCCTAAACCTCTAGTCCATCCCTTTACTCCATGTCATATGGTGGCCATGTGTCCATGCTTAAACTCCCCGCACCCTAGCCTTTCGGTGCTAGCCCCGGATCCATAGCCCCTAGTCAGTCGGGCTAGCCCCCGCCGATCAGGGTTTATCCCAAAACATCTGGCTGGAACCATAACAAAACATAGGTGTGGTGGATGTTTGCCAAGTCCCAAATGGTATATTAGTCGGTCTGCTAGTGGTTGTGAAGTCTTTGCTCGAAGGATAGGTCAGAGGTTCAAACCAATGGAGGTAAAAAAAAATTGACCCAGCCTTTATTGGCCAAATCTGGGCTACCACATGGTGCCCTATGATTGGGCCACATGTCACCTATGGATTGGACCGTACAATACAGTTAGCGCTAGTCAGTGCACATTCATCTTCCAAGTCAACATGCACAACCAACTGTCACATCACCCTGCCACATCAGCATATGTACTACCACATCACCCTGCCATGTCATCATTCATACTACAACATGTCAGACTGTTATTGGGCCATGTTAATATTCCATACAACCATGTCTCGCGTCCATACAGTGCCATGTATCACCTTTGTATGGTGCCATGTGTCACGTTTTTACTGGTCCACATCAAGCCTGGAAATGCCAAAAATGAGTGACACATATCACCTCCTCTTGCTGCCACATGTCCCGGCTAACGTTACTGCCACATCATGTTGACATACTACTGACTTCAGTAGTATGGCCTGTTGACTGTTGAGTTTGACTAGTTGATTTTTTTTCTTGTTTGGGAAATCGATCAGAACGTGATAATGTTCGCATACGGTGTCCATTTTCGAAAAAACATATATGGATGAAATCGACACGACGAGCCAGGCGTAATGGCGCTAGTTTCGCGTGATTCCGAGAATTTATATTTTTAGGTCTTCCTGGATCCATTTTGGATCATGCCTCCCCACTAAGACCTTTTGGTCCTCCAAAAGGATATTAACCAGTCATCAAGTGTGGGATAGGCCACCCCACTTGTCCTTTGTCTTTAAACTCTATCTTATGCACCTGTCGCATCATAAGCAATTGTAAAACAACCATGAAAACTAAAAACATATTGTTAGCCACTTGAACTTGTTCACATCTTACTGAATCCACTACCATCCATGTTGAAAACATTAGCAGCACTAACATCAGAAATATGACTAAACCCGAAACAATATGTTTAATGTGCTTGCACGACATTAACTGATCTTGAAGTAAAGTATGATTGAATTTCCATTCTACAACCATCTCATGTTCATGTTTAAGATCAACTGCTTTACTTGGCACAATTATAGGTGTGTTACTTGCAAAATATGCCTTTCTTAAATGTTTCATTGTTTGAAGAGACTGATTTGCTTTTATGTGATGAGCATGTACAACATATACATTGACTTCTTTAGTTAATTGATATTGATTATGTTCCCTGTAGAATATTTCTTTGCAATCATATAAATAAGGGTTTCATAAGACCATTCCACATTCAATTAGTGGCACCACATAACATGTTACCTCATCCAAAAAATTTGATGAAATTGCAAACCTTAAAGTGCATTGCTTTGTTATGTGAAATTTTTTATTGTTGCTTATCCATTTAAGTGAGTAAGGCTTATGATGCATCTTAGTGTTTAATCCCAAATTCTTAACCACTTCTTCTGAAATTAAGTTAGTTTGAGATCCACTATATATCAATGTATCGATATTAGTATGTTTCATTATGACCCTTAGATGAAACAACTTACTTCTTGAATTATAACCATCACCAATTCTACCTGCCAAACCAACTGTTGTGATTTTAGTCTCACCACCTGAATCATACCCCAAATATGTTGGCCATGTTGTTGCAACTGTTTGCCTCGCTTTCCTCTCTTTGAACCATTTTGGTCTCTTCTCTGGGTGAAATTGCTAGCAATGGTCATCATCATGCCCTTCTTTATTGCAATGCTTGCAAGAGAGCTTCCCTTCCTTCATTGTCATTGAACTTGTTTTTTTTCCATTCCCCTTCCATTTGTCTTCTTTCCTTGATGACGATTCCCCTGATATACCAACTCTTATTTTCTCTGCTTCATTATATGTTCCTTGAATAGAAACCTCATCAAGATTAGTAGGTCCAAACATAAATATAGTGTTATGAATATGTGTTGGTAAACCTCCTATATACTTCATAAGTGTTTCTTGTGTATGTAATGGAATATTTAACATTAATGCCATCTTAAGAAATTCATTTGTGTATTCTTGCACCATTTGTCCTTTTCTTAGTTTAAGACTTTTCCTTATAACCCAAAGGATAAAACTACTTTCTAAGTGCAAAAACAAAATTTTTCCATGATGGAAATACATTACCAACTTGTTGCATACCATGTTGTAACTTACTCTACCACCAAATGAGTGTTGTGCATGCAAGACAAAGTGATGCCAATTTGATTCGGGTTGCCTCATCTTTGATTTGTTGCACACTGCAATAAACTTATATTTGTCTAACCCAATTATCAAGCCTCTCAATATTGACTTCACCATCATACATGGGAAATTCGAATTTCACATCAAGCTTAAGTAATGCAATATCATGCTTATGTTTATGGGAATGTTTTCTTGCGGTGGAAGTTGCACTTGTACTTGAAGAAGAAGAAGATGATTGATATGAAGGAGGTGAAGGAGGAGGTTTAGGAGGAGCCTCTCTTTCTTCATTTTTGTCTTGTTTCGATGATTCCCATTTAAAATGCCTCTTCCATTCCAAGTAATCATCATATAATACCGTTACCATCTCTAACATGGAAAATAAAATATTTTGCAACTCTATCTCATTCTGAAACATTCCTTCTTCAGATGTCGTTTACTCACTTTGAGATGCCCTCTTTCTTGATCCAATCTTAGTATCTCTTTCTACAAGCTCGCCTTCTCCATGACTTATATTTTCCTTGGTAATCATGCAAACTCAAACAACCAACTGTCAACTTGCTCTGATACTACTTGATCTGAAAATGATCTTTAAAAGACTTGGTTGAGTTTTAAGCATGTGTTAAATTACCACTTAGGAATTAAGAAAAGAAGAATATATTAATGAAAGAATATTGCAGCCATCATAAAGAATGTAGATCAGAAAGTAAACATAAGGAACAAAAAACCATAACAACAATATTGTTAACAAAGTTCGGCAAGGTTGCCTACGTCTCTGGGCCTTTGTCTCAGAGGGGGAGACTTTCTTATTAATATTCAATGTTGCAAAATTACATCAGAAGTATCTCAAAAGGATTCCAATTTGGGTTGGTTGTGTTTTGTTCGACCTCAAGAATCCAACACAACTGATGGCAATGAAAATTTTTGAGCGTAGCTCCTAGAAACGACCACCAATGTTCGCTTCCTCAATGGCTTCCCTGCCTAAAAATGGCCTAGGATTTACAATTCTTCATCATTCTTCTTTTTTTCACATCCTTGGACTGTCAAAAACACCTGGTTTTTATAAGATTTTTAGTTTAGAATCAAATCCCAACTTTCCCCCAAGATCTGGACTCTTTTTGGGCTCCAAATCCCCCAAATATGTCCACAATCCACTAAAATCAAGTTAAATCAGCAAAAAAATCCATATAGTAAAGTCAAAAACCCAAAATTGGAAACATTTGGGTGCTAACCCTTTTTTCCATGCCCCTAGGAATATGGGTGTTTCCATATAGCCAAGCACTAAGCGTTGGCCCCTAAACCTCCATTCCATCCCTTTACTCTAGGTCATATGGTGGCCATGTGTCTGGGCTTAAACTCCCCACGCCCTAGACGTTTGGTGCTATCCCCAGATACATAGCCCCTGGTCGATTAGGCTAGCCCTCACTGACTAGGGTTTATTCCAAAACATCCGGCTGGAAGAATAAATAAACAGAGGTGTGGTAGATGTTTTCCAGGTCCTAAATGGTAGTCTGGTCGGTCCACTAGTGGTTGCGAAGTCTTTGGTTGAAGGATAGATCAGAGCTTCAAACCTCCAGAGGTAACAAATTTTTGACCCAGCCTTTATTGGCAAAATTTAGGGTGCCATGTGGAGCCCTGTGATTGGTCAATGTGTCACCTCAGGATTGGCCCGTACAGTTGATGGCGCGACGCTCCTACATACCCCGCAGGGTCTCTGCACCTAACCTCTCGGTCTTCAAGGATCGTTCAAAAATCACTTTCTGAACCGAAGCATCTCTTTTGGACTCCCAATGGAATCGATATCAAAAATCGATCCATAGGTCCTTTCTTCACCCTGTCACGGCCTCTGCATGCACCTGTGACTTTTCTCAATCTCAATTTTGGGGTTTTCAGGGTTTCGTCCTTTCCGCTGTCAAGAGTTCCTATACTCTCGATTCCCTGATCACCAATGAGCTCTCTGCCCATCCTTAGCCCCTCCTGGCTATGCCCTCTAGTCCATATGACTAGCCTCTTATATGACCGCAACCATATATCCTTTTTGTCTGGGTTTTGGCCTTTTCAAGGCCAAAATGAAATTTCCCTTTGGATCCGCGATCCCACAAATCCCGATGCGCCCCAACTTCCACTAGTCCCCTAGCCTAGTCTTTGGGTCCATACGACCTCCCTCTATATGACCACATCCATACCTTCTCATCAGGGTTTCAGAATTTCAAATGTCGAAACTCACAAGTCCTCAGGACTCGCGATCCTCCGAATCTTGATGCGCGTTAGCCCGCCTGGCTAAGCCCTGGTCCACGCAACCACCTCTCATATGACCACAACCTTACCTCTCGTCGGGGTTTCGGACTTCGGAGTTCCACGATGTATGGACTCCTTGTCCCCACGATTACCGATTCTCCGATGGACTTGATATGTCGTCGTGCTGATAGCTGGCCCCCACAATAGAGTTGTTCCCTTTGTCGGGGTATCGCGTTTCGCGATTCTGAAATTCTTGGGCTTTCTGTCCATGAGACTTGCGATACTTTGAATCTTGATAGGTTGACAGCTGGCCCACAATGACACTTTCCTCCCTGTCAGGGTTTCAGACTTCGCGATTTTGAAATTCCCAAACACCTTGTCACCAGGATCCCCGATATCCCGATGGCCAAAATGTCGATCAATGACTTCCTATCGGGACTTTCCCCGCTGGCTCCGATGGTTTCCATGTGTCCTCCTCTGATGGAGGGTCTCGATTTCTCTGGGATTTCAAGACTTGTGATGTCCCAACTTTTTCGACTTCAGGAAATCCGATTTCCTGATAGCCAATATACCGACTCTCTTTGGATTTCTGACACTTATCTCCCCAAATGGACGACTCAGATTTGTGTCGGGGTTTTGAAAGTGGACTTACCCGATCTCCTGTCCACGGGAATGTCGATATCCTGACTCCCAATTCCTCGATCTTCGCCACGTCTCCCCACTAACGAACAGTCCAGATCGCTTCATTTTTTCAAGAACTGAAGTGTCTCAATTTTCTCCACCTCGAGAATCTCGATTTCCTGATGACTGCTATCCCAATGGTAAACCTCTTGCAGCTCCTATCTGATATGAGAGCTAATGGGAAAATTGCTCTAGATCTGACGGCTCATATCCTTTCTCCTACGCGCCTACTCCAGAGGCTAAACTCTGCGCGCCTTCACCTGATCCAACGACTGACGGGATTCTATGTGAACAACCAACGGTCCACAATCTCCTCTTCTGTGCGCTTCTCCTAAGCTTCTCCTAGACGTGATGACCAACGGTCCAGATCTCTTTCTCCTACCGATCCGACGGCTGTTGTTTCTCCTCCTGAGCTTCTACGCACTTTCTTCCGAGACTTGGAAGAATTTCTAGTTCCCAAAGGCCTCAACCTTTGTTCTCCTTTTTCCTCTGCGAATCCTCGACTCTGAGCTTCGCCGCGTGTATGGAAACGTTGTTCCTCATGAGTTTTTGCTTTGACCCATTGAAGGATTCTTCAACCTTTGCACTCCTACAGAGTCTTCTCATGCACACGCTAGTGCTATCTCTTCTGAGCTTCTCACACGCTCAGACCCTTATGGGATTTTGTCTTCCTTCCTTCTCCCACAGATGGAGAATAAAATGCCTTTCGGCCTATTCTTCACTCCAGCAACCCCTTGCTGAGTCTTTCTAGGTGTTCAACAACCCTGATAAGGTTCCTTCAGTGGATCCTTCCTCACTTCCAGAACTCAAAGAGTTTTCTTCTCTCCTATGTGCCTGTTTGCACACTTACTCGATGCCCTCTTGGCAGAGTATCTTCTCCACAGAACGTTCAGCAGTTCTGTCTCCTTTATCCTGTACCTCTATGAACCTGCTCAATGCCCACCTGGAAGAGCTTCATAGAGTCCACAGTGATTCTGTTTCTTCTTCCTGAACTCACAACAGAGTTCTTTCCCTGTGCACTCCTTACACCTGCTCAATGCCCACCTGGAAGAGCTTCACAGAACTCCTCAAAGCTTCTGTCTGAACTCACAATAGAGTTCCTCCAACTGCACCTTGTGCTTCTGCTCAATGCCCACCTGGCAGAGCTTTACAAAACTCCTCAAAGCTTTTGTCTGTAACTGTGTCTCTCATACACAGCCTTGCCTCCAAGGTGTTCAACAACATTGAGGTATTCTTCCTGAGTTGTTGACTTCAGTTCTTGTGCTGCAGCACACCTTTGTCTGAACCCGCAGAATTCAGAAGTGAAACCTCTGTGCACGGCTCTCAGAACCCGCAACGTTCCGTCACACCCTCCTGGTGTGAAGCCTCAAATACCTTCACCTGAAATCCAACAAACTCCTGCAAATGCACAACTACAACATACATCTACAGCATAAAAGAACACTCACAGACATTCACATAACACAAAATTCATGCAGGAAAAATTTCTTCTGTTTATATTAAAAATGGAAAACGCTTGTAATTACAAGGTGTTCTCGAGCTCTCTCTGGCTCTACTCTACAACCATTACATCTCACTTAAAAAATGAGATATGAAATCTCTTTTACCCGAGGGGGCTCTTCGAGCGCTTCCCTCCAGATTCACCTACCCTATTCAATTACATTGAATGGGATGTCTAGTACAGAATCAGATCTAGATCTCAGCCATACACACATTAATGGTCGATCCTATCTAATTCCTACACAAAGGCACGGCTTCCCAGCTCAACAACTTAAACATTTAAAGTTACATTCAATTCAGAATTAAATGAGGCTGTGCCTCTCTCTTAGTGTGCGATTTGAATTCACTGGCGTGGCTGGCTGGCTAGCTGGCTAACGTGGAGAGATGCTCCTGCATCAATAGTCCAGTCAATGCACATTCATCTACCCAGTCAACATGCATAGTCAACTTCCACGTCAACATCTGTACTGCCACGTCAGCATCCATACTGTTCCCTGTCATCCGTACTGCCATGTGTCAGACTTTCATTGGGCCATGTTAGCATTGCATACAACCACGTATCACGTCTGTACAGTTCCACATGTCACCTCCATACGGTGCCCTCTATCACTTTTTCACTGGTCCACATAACACCTGAAAATGTTGAAAATGAGTGACACATGTCACCTCCTCGTGCTGCCTCACATCCTTATTGACATCATCATGATGTCATGCTAATGTCATTGCCACTTCATGCTAGCGCAAGCAGTACGGATTGTTGAATGTTGACTTTGACTAGTTGACTTTTTTTCCTGTTTCGGGAATCAATCAGAATGCGATAGCTTTGGCATAATGTGTCCATTTTCAGAAAAAAAATATATATGTCTGGAATCAAAACGACGAGCCCGACGTAATGGTGTAGTTTTCATTTGATTCCGAGAACTTTTATTTTTGGACCTTAAAGTGCATTTCTTTTTTATGTGCAAGTTTTATTGGTTGCTTATCCATTTAAGTGAGTAATTTTTATGATGCATATTAGTGACAATCCCAATTTCTTAACCACTTATTCTAAAATTAAGTTAGATTGAGATCCACTATCTATCAATGTATCGATCTTAGTATGTTTCATTATGACCCTCATATGAAACAACTTACTTCTTGAATTAGAACCATCATCAATTTTACCTGTCAAACCAACTACTGTGGTTTTAGTCTCATCACCTGAATCATACCCCAAGAATGTTGATCTATTGTTTTTGCAACTATTTGCCTCTCTTTCCTCTCTTTAAATCATTTTGATCTCTTCTCTGGGTGCATATTCCAGCAATGATCATCATCGTGCCCTTGTTTCTTGCAATGTTTGCAAGAGATCTTCCCTTCCTTCATTGTCATTGAATTTTATTTCTTTCCATTCCCCTTTCGTTTGTCTTCCTTCCTTGAAGACAATTCCCCTGATACACCATCTCATGTTTTCCCTCCTTCAATACACTTTCCTTGAACAGAAACCTCATCAAGATTAGTGGTTCCAAACATAAATACAATGTTACGAAAATGTGCAGGTAAACCTCCTATATACTTCATAAGAGTTTCTTGTGTATGTAATGGAATATTTAACATTAATGTCATCTTACGAAATTCATCCATGTATTCTTGCACCATTTGTCATTTTCTTAGTTTAAGACTTTTCCATTCAATTAAAGCCTTTTCCTTATAACGCAAAGGATACAACGGCTTTCTAAGTACAAAAAAAAAATCTTGCCATGATGGAAATACATTGCCAACTTGTTGCGTACCATGTTGCAACTTACTCTATCATTGGATGAGTGTTGTGCCTGTAAGAAGAAGCGATGCCAATTTGATTTGGGTTGCCTCATCTTTTATTTGTTGCACATTGCAATAAACTTCCATATGTCTGACTGAGTTATCAAGCCTTTCAGCATTGACGTCACCATCATACATGGAAAATTCAAATTTCACATCAAGCTTAAGTTATGGCATATCATTCTTATGTTTATGGGAATGTTTTCTTGTGGTAGAAGTTGCAATTGTACTTGAAGAAGAAGAAGAAGATGATGGAGATAAAGGAGGTGAAGGAGGAGATTTAGGAGGACCCTCTCCTTCTTCACTTTTGTCTTGTTTTGACGATTCCCCTTGAAAAGGCCTCTTATGTTCCAAGTAATCATCATATAAGACCTTTACCATCTCTGGCATGGCGAATAAAGTATGTTGCAATTCTATCTCATTCTGAGACATTCCTTCTTCAGATGCCATCTTCTCACTTTGAGATGCCCTCTTTCTCGATCCAATCTATGGATCTCCTTCTACAAGCTCGCCTTCACCACGACTTAGCTTTTTCGTGGTAATCATGCAAACTCAAACAACCAAGTGTCAACCTTCTCTGATACCACTTGATCTGGAAATGATCTTTAAAAGAATTGGTTGAGTTTTAAGCATGTGTTAAATTACCACTTAGGAATTAAGAAAAGAAGAAGATCTTAATGAAATAATATTTCATCCATCACAAAAAATGTGGATTATAAATTAAACATAAGGAACAACAACCATAACAACAATATTGTTAACAGAGTTCGGCAAGGTTTCCTACGTCTTTGGGACTTTGTCTTAGTGGGTGAGGGTTTATTATTAATCTTCAATGTTGTAAAATTACATCAGAGGTATCTCAAAAGGATTACAAACTGGTCTGGTTGTGTTTTGCTCGACTTCAAGAATCCAACACAACTAACAACACTGAAAAATGTTGAGCGTATCTCCTGGAAATGGCCTCCAAAGTTCACTTCCTCAATGGCTTCCCTGCCTAAAAATGACTTAGGCTTTACAATTATTCATCATTCTTTTTTTTTCCACCTCCTTGGATTGTAAAAAACACCTGGTTTTTATAGGAGTTTTAGTTGAGAATCAAATCCCAAACTTCCCCCAAGATATGGCCTCTTTTTGGGCTCCAAATCCCCCCAAAAAGGCCAAAATCCACTAAAATTAGGTTAAATAAGCAAAACAAATCCATATACTAAAGTCAAAAGCGCAAAATTGGCAAAATTTGGGCGTTAATCCCTTTTTCTGAGCCCTTGGGCATATGGGTGCTGCCATATGGCTGAGTGCTAGGCGTTGGCCCCTAAACCTCTATTCCAACCCTTTACTCTGGGTCATATGGTGGCCATGTGTCCAGGCTTAAACTCCCCATGCCCTAGACTTCTAGTGCTAGCCCCTGATCGGTCGGGCTATCACTTGTCGACTAGGGTTTATCCCAAAACATCCAGTCGAAACCATTAAAAAATGGAGGTGTGGCATATTTTTTTCAAGTCCCAAACGGTAGTCCGATCAGTCTACTGGTGGTTGTGAAGTCTTTGGTCAGAGGATAGGTCGGAGGTTCAAACCATCAGAGGTAACAAATTTTTGACCTAGCCTTTATTGGCCAAATCTGAGGTGCCACATTATGCCTTGTGATTGGGACACGTTTCACCTCTGAATTGGCTTGTACAGTCAAGTCAACACACAATAATCTTCATAGTCAGCATGGACAATCATTTTCCATGTCAGCATCTATACTGTTATGTCAACATCCATATTGCCACCTGTCATCCGTACTGCCACTTGTCAGATTGTCATGGGCCATGTCATCATTTCGTATAGCCACGTGTCACCTCCATACGATGCCACATGACACTCTTTTATTGGTCCACATCATGCTTGGAAATTCCAAAAATGAGTGACACGTGTCACCTCCTCCTGCTGCCACATGTCCCTGCTAACGTTATAATGACATCATGTTGATGTCACTTCCACATCATGATGACGTACTATTGTTGTCACTTTCACATCATGTTGACATACTTTTGACATCAACAGAAGGCCTGTTGACTGTTGAATTTGACCAGTTGACTTTTTTTTCCTGTTTGGGAAATCGATCAGAACGCAATAACTTTCACATATGGTGTCCATTTTGGAAAGACATATCAGGCCGGAATCGACGCAATGGCCCTGACGTAATGGCACTAGTTTCATCTGATTTTGAGAAATTTTATTTTTAGGCCTTCCTGGATCCATTTTGGATCATGCCTCCCCACTAAGACATTTTGGTCCTCCAAAAGGGTATTAACCTGTCATCAAGTGCGGGATAGGCCACCCCACTTGTCCTTTGACTTTAAACTTTGTCCTGTGCACTTGTCGCATCATAATCAATTGCAAAACAACCATGAAAACTTAAATAATATCACTAGCCACTTGAACTCGTTCACATCTTACTGAATCCACTACCATCCATGTTGAAAACATTAGCAGCAATAACATCAGAAATATGAATGAAACGGAACCAATATGTTTGATTTTCTTGCACGACATTAACTTATCTTGAAGAAAAGTATGAGTGAATTTCCATTCTACAACCATATCATGTTCATGCTTAAGATCAACTCCTTTACTTGGCACAATTATACGTGTGTTGCTTGCATAAGCTTCCTTTCTTAATTGTTCCATTGTTTGAAAAGATTGATTTGCTTTTATGTGATGATCATGTACAACATATTCATTGACTTATTTAGTTAAGTGATATTGATTGTGTTCCCTGTAGAATATTTCTTTGCAATCATATAAATAAGGGATGCCTAATACCATTCCACATTCATTTAGTGGCACCACATCACATTTTACCTCATCCAAAAACTTTGATGAAATTTCAAAACTCAAAGTGCATTTCTTTGTTATGTGCAATTTTTTTTATTTTTGATTATCCATTTAAGTGAGTAAGGTTTATGACACATCTTAGTGTTTAATCCCAATTTCTTAACCACTTCTTCTCAAATTAAGATAGGTTGAGATCCACTATCTATCAATGTATTGATCTTAGTATGTTTCATTATGACCCTCAGATGAAACAACTTACTTCTTTAATTAGAACCATCACCAATTTTACTTGTCAAACCAACTGTTGTGATTTTAGTCTCATCATCTTAATCATACCCCAAGTCTATTGGTCGTGTTGTTGTTGCAACTGTTTGTCTCCCTTTCCTCTCTTTAAATCATTTTGATCCATGATTTGGATGTAATTGCTAGAAATGGTCATCATCATGCCCTTCTTTCTTGCAATGCTTGCAAGCGATCTTCCCTTCTTTCATTGTCACCGAATTTCTTTCTTTCCATTCACCTTTTGTTTGTCTTCTTTCCTTGAAGACGATTCCCCTGATACACCAACTCTTGTTTTCCCTCCTTCAATATACGTTCCTTGAACATAAACCTCATCAAGATTAGTAGGTCCAAACATAAATATAGTGTTATGAATATGTTCAGGTAAACCTCAAATTTACTTCATAAGAGTTTCTTCTGTATGTATTGGAATATTTAACATTAATGCGATCTTACAAAATTCATCTGTGTATTCTTGCACCGTTTGTCCTTTTCTTAGTTTAAGACTTTTTCATTCAATTAAAGCCTTTTCCTTATAACCTAAAGAATAAAACTTCTTTCTAAGTGAAAAAACAAAATCTTGCCATCATGGAAATACATTACCAACTTGTTGCATACCATGTTGCAACTTACTCTGCCACCAAATGAGTGTTGTTCCTACAAGATGAAGCGATGTTAATTTGATTTGGGTTACCTCATCTTTGATTTGTTGCATAATGCAATAAACTTCCATCTATCTGACCCAATTATCAAGCCTCTCAACATTGACTTCACCATCATACATGGGCAATTTGAATTTCACATCAAGCTTAAGTAATGGCATATAATGCTTATGTTTATGGGAATGTTTTCTTGTGGTAGAAGTTGCACTTGTACTTGAAGAAGAAGAAGATGATGGAGATGTAGGAGGTGAAGGAGGAGGTTTAGGAGGATCCTCTCCTTCTTCACTTTTGTCTTGTTTTGATGATTCCCCTTGAAAAAGCCTCTTATGTTCCAAGTAATCATCATATAAGACCTTTAGCATCTCTGACATGGTGAATAAAGTCTTTTGCAACTCTATCTCGTTCTGAGACATTCCTTCTTTAGATGCCATGTTCTCACTTTGAGATGCCCTCTTTCTCTATCCAATCTCAGGATCTCCTTCTACAAGCTCACCTTCACCACGACTTGGTTTTTTCATGGTAATCATGCAAACTCAAACAACCAACTTTCAACCTACACTTGATTTGGAAATGATCTTTAAAACTCTTGGTTGAGTTTTAAGCATGTGTTAAATTACCACTTAGGAATTAAGAAAAGAAGAAGATCTTAATGAAAGGATATTGCATCCATCATAAAGAATGCAGATCAAAAAGTAAACATAAGGAACAACAAACCATAACAACAATATTGTTAGCAGAGTTCGACAAGGTTGCCTACGTCTCCAAGCCTTTGTCTCAGTGGGGGAGACATTCTTATTAATATTCAATGCTGTAAAATTACATCAAAAGTATCTCAAAAGGATTACAAAATAGGTTGGTTGTGTTCTTCTCGACCTCAAGAATCCAACACATCTGACGACACTGAAAAAATTTGAGCGTACCTCCCGGAAATGACCTCCAAAGTTTGCTTCCTCAATGGCTTCACTACATAAAAATGGCTTAGGATTTATATTTCTTCATCATTCTATTGTTTTCCACCTCCTTGGATTGTCAAAAACACCTGGTTTTATAGGATTTTGAATTGAGAATCAAATCCCAACTTTCCCCCAAGATCTGGCCTCTTTTTGGGCTCCAAATCCCCCAAAAATGGCCCAAATCCACTAAAATCAGGTTAAATCAGCAAAAAAATCCATATAATAAAGTCAAAAACCCAAAAATGGCAAAATTTGGGTTCTAACTCCTTTTTTTTGGTCCCTTGGATATATGGGTGTTGCCATATGGTCGAGTGCTAGGAGATAACCCTTAAATCTTTGTTCTAGCCCTTCACTCCAGGTCATATGGTGGCCATGTGTATGGGCTTAAACTCCCCGCGCCCTAGACTTTTGGTACTAACCCTCGATCCATAGTCCCTGGTCGGTCGGGCTAGCCCCGTCGACTAGGGTTTATCCCAAAACATTCGGTCAGAACCATAACAAGATTGTGGTGTGGACGATGTCTTTCAAGTCCCAAACAGTAGTCCGGTCGATCCGCTGGTGGTTGTGAAGTCTTTAATCGAAGGATAGGTCAGAGGTTCAAACCGTTGGTGGTAAAAAAAAATTGACCCAGCCTTTATTGGCCAAATTCGGGGTGCCATGTGGTGCCCTATGATTGGGCCATGTGTCACCTCTAGATTGGCCCGTATAGTCCAATCAATGCACAATCAACATGCATAGTCAGCTTCCACGTCACCCTACCATGTCAACATCCGTACTGCCACCTATCATCTGTACTACCACATGTCGGACTGTCATTGCACCATGTCAGCATTCCATACAACCACGTGTCACGTTCATACAATGCCACATGTCACCTCTATACAGTGCCACATGTCAGTTTTTTATTGGTCCACATTATGCCTGAAAATGCTAAAAATGAGTGACACATGTCACCTCCTCGTGCTGCCACATGTCCCTGCTGATGATATCATACTTACGTACTACTGACATCAGCAATACATCTTGTTGACTTTGACCAGTTGACCTTTTTTGCTTGTTTGGGAAATCGATCAAAACGCGATAAATTTCACATACAATGCCCATTTTCAAAAAAAAAATATATGGCGGAATCAACACGATGAGCCCGACACAATGGAACTAGTTTCATCCGATTTCGAGAACTTTGATTTTTAGGCCTTCCTGGATCCATTTTGGATCAGAGTAGAAATGACTTTTATAGATTCTCTCAATTCGACTCGCCTCTCTCGGTCATTGCAATTGAATTTGTCCAATCATTACACCCTTGTTCGAGGTATTTCTTACAGACTTAGAAGACCAACATTCTAAAGCAACTAATCAATATGTAGATTTTTTTCCCTTTTGATTCTCTGCTATCAATTCTTGGCTTACATCTTCATATGATTGGTATTGTTTTACATTGCTTCCAATCAATTCTATTTGAATGCTTATTTCTGGGTTTTCTTAAATAATCTAACTTCATATGTTTCTTCCATAACAAAGATTGACTCATTTGGTTAACTTTTTTGTCCCACTGTGTTTTTCTTGGGCACAACATATCAAATTGGATGAATAATGTGGGATGCCCAAGATGGTGGGAAGCCATGGGACACAATGTAGTTTAATAAGTCTACCACATTGACTGCTAAGACTTTGGGACAATATTTGAAAAATTCAATGTAGAGGTCATGTATGTCATAGAACTCATTAGATTGAAACTTAAGGATGGAACAAAAGATCAAATCATCAGGGAATAAGTGGCAGGGAGAGGATCTTGAATTGACTGGAATGCATGGTTGGTTAGGTGTATTGTATAGACTAGAATCATAGACAAATTGAATAATGGGATCAACAATTGCACACAATATTTCTTAGCTAAAAGGAAGATTCTTCAAAAAAGTTTTGGATTGAAATGAAGTTGGTGAATGATGATGATGATAATAGGTATGCACTTTTGTGTTTGTTGAGAAAATAATGTTTCTTTTTCTTTCTATAAATGTTTCTATAGATTCTTTAAAATTGCTTTAATTTAGAAGTTCTATACTTTATAATATATTTAATTAATCTCAATAATACTTTTATAATCTAAATGATACCAAGCACTATGTCAAAAATGTCGTACCTTGAAATGGAAAAAGGTATGAATGGAGTGGGAAAGGCATGCAATATGAAAGGCCAAATGACTAAGGCTACACTTAATTGAATCTTGAATATAAATATCAAAAATTTAAACTTGGTTTTGAGGATGTTTGAGTATGCTTAGTAAACAATATTTGATAAAATCAATAATGATAAACTCAGATAGCTAAATTATACTAAATGTGGAAGACAATAAAATGAAATCCATAAGAACGAGACAAAATCCTAAAGACCTGATTAATTGAAATATTATTAAAATTTATTTTTTCATATATTATATAATAAATTATTTACAAATTAAAATAAAGCCAATCTTAATAAAGTGATATTTTAAACTCATTTAAAAAATATTCATGTAACATCAAACGACACAAATCAGAATTTGTATTTATTTAAGCACAATTTCACAATTTGGTAGCTTTCTAATCTCACGAGGGATTACCACTGAATTACAACCCTGAAGATTGAGATATTTCAGATTTTTAAGTTCTCCTATTCTAGAAGGCAATGATTTTATATTTTTACAATGGTTAAGATACAAGAATTGAAGATATGAAAGATTACATATCTCTTCAGATATATCTTCAATCTCACTGAAAGCTAAGTAAAGCCATTCAAGTCGTGTCAATTGCCACAATGATGATGGCAATGATTGCATGGATAGGTCATCAATAGCCAATACCCTCAAAGAGGTGAGGTTGAAGAAAAATGCTTCTGAAATTTCTTTCAATCCCTTATTTTCTCCCATGAGTAAAGAAACTAGTTTGGGACATCTCAATTCCTTTGCCGGCACATATTTAATATCATTGTTGAAAACTGATATTCGCCTGCAATTATCCGAAGCTGGGATGCCAGGGAAATGTTGAAGACTTTGACTTGCCCTCAATACACAATTCTCCTCATTCTCTCCAATATAAATTGCCATATCGTGGACAACATCGTGAACACTAATCACGCCCCCTTTCACCTGGAATAAGCAACGGTTTTCAAGTAACTTTACATAGCTCTCCCCGGTCTTTAATACATAGTCATAGTCCACATCTTCTTTGGCCTTAACCAGGCCTTCTGAGATCCATACTTGCACCATCATCTCCACCAGAACCGCAGCATCTTCACTCAACATGGCACAGTAAAGAAAACAGTTTTTTAAATTAGCATCGGGCAAACTATCGTAACTCCATCTCAATCGCTGATACAGTTCTCTATTAATTCGAGGATGAGTAACTGGAAAATTTAAATCCACTTTTTGCATCTGCTTTAAAGCAAGCTTCCACTCATCTACAGCTGTGTTGCCCATCATTGTTGAGCCTATTACCTTTATTGCCAGCTGCAACCCTTTACACTCCTTGGCCACCTGTCGCGCAATATTCTCTATACCCTCAGGACCATGGCCGTTTTCGAAAACGGTAAGCTACACACCAATTATGCGAACATCGGGAGCTTCCGAAACCCAGCTCCGTAGTTGTGTCTCGGCAAATTTAATTTCCAAGCCGACCAATCCGGTGTCAGGTTCGTCCTGAAGTAGTACGTCTGCCCGTTGTGGTGCCGCGGACGCAATCTGTTGAGCACTGCAAAACAAGGAAAAGTCGGTTCTAAGCTCATCATGGAGCTCACGAATAGTTGTGTTCCACTCTCGGATTTGTGTAAAGACTTTGGGGTTGCAAAGGAGGCAGTCAATACACTGCTGCAGCCACGGGCGTTGTGAGCGATGGATCAACTCTCTGGCCTTTCCAACTTTACGTTGCATCCTTAGCAAACAATTGTTCAGAGAATCCGGTGCCTCCCTCTGCTGATCTTGGAATTGAGAGCGAATTTCAAGCAAGAGCCTCTTCATACGATATAACTGTTCTTCCAGAAGGTCACGGTTGTCATCCAAGTGAATTACATCATCTATCTGTTGGGTGAGTTGTTGAATAAGTGGAAGAAAAATAGCGCTGCTAATGGTGTTGCCTGTGGTTCCGGTTACAATATCCATTGCTTGCGCCAACATAGATAGCAGAATTACAAATGAAATTAGAGCAGGATAGAAGAGACTATGAATATTAAGAATATAACAGAACACAGCAAACAATAACGGGCAGAGATGTCTATGCAGAATGCTGACTGAAAGGCGAGGTTAATTGAAGGGAAGGGGATGTGAAATATATGAAGGTTCTCTCAATAGCAAAGCTACCATTCAACTACCATGAAATGGGCAAATAGACGTGTAGGTCAAACATTCATCGACAACCAGCGAAGAAAACCTCTCACCTTTCAACTATTTCAACTACCATGAAATGGGCAAATAGACGTGTAGGTCAAACATTCATCGACAACCAGCGAAGAAAACCTCTCAGCTTTCAAGTATTTCAAAAGTCTAGATTAGAAAACAATTGTGGAGTAAGAGTAGGTGAGAGTAAGACAGACTTGAAAAAGTAAGAATTTCAGTTATTTCAAAATAAAACAAAAGAAGACTTGAAAAATAAGAATTTGAGTTATTTCAAAAGAAAACTAGTATAATTGTAAACATTATGCAGAATAGTCAATAAGTTAGAGATGTTCTCAAGTCAAATATAAATACAATAAGGAAGAAGATGTTGAACAAGGAGAAGGAGAAGAATGTGTACGTAAACATTACCAATATAAATACGATCTGTATCAAAGGAAGAAGATGTTGAACAAAGAGAAGGAGAAAAATGTGTATGTAAACATTATCAATATATTATAGGATAATGATGTTAAACAAGAAGTAAAGCAAGATTGCATATAGAAATGTGCATGTTAGTGAATTAATGATAAAAAGAAAGGAGGTGGATTGGATGTGAAATATGTAAAAGATAATAATAGTTGTGTTTGGACTGAGTTTTATTATTGTAAGATGATGTTAATGTACAAAAAAATATGTAGATGAGAATGTAGAAGGTTGTACTTCATTATTTTCTTCTTGTTGATTATATTATTGTAAAACAAACAAAGATATATATATATATATTTGGGAAGGTATTTATGATATTGTTTGTAAAAAGTAATTTATTTATTTTTTAAAAGTTTGATGGATTTTTGGTAAGTTATAATTCTCATTTTTTATTGAAATGATTATGAGTTTGGAACTAAGAAATGTTGTTGGAAGTCTACATAGCTTGAAAAAACTAGCATTGAAGTAGTGGTGCATTTTTAAATGGAATAATAGAGAAATTGGAAGTAAAGTTTAATGAGTGTGAGGATATCTATCTTTGTAAGTTTTTTTTGTTGAAATTAAAGAATATCAAGAAAGTCCCTTGTTTAATTGAAATCATTATGAGTTTGGAAGTAAGAAATGTTGTGGGAAGTCCACATTGCTTGAAAAAGATAGCATTGAAGTAGTGGTGCATTTTTAAATAGAACCATCAAGAAATTGGAAATGAAGTTTAATAAACCTTGAATTAGCAATGGGAGGAGATCTACCTTTGTGAGTTTTTTTGTTAAAATTGAAAAATATGAAGAAAGAGGAAGATGACACGTCTCTCGATCTTATATCTTATAAAAGTTCCCAATAAATTATGAAAATCTTTGAATAAAACATGAAAATGACCACATATTTTAAAAAGATATCTCAAAATAAAATAATCTTTTATAATTTAAAAAAATATATATATATGATAATCTTAAATATCATATAATAAACAATATTTATTAAAGACAAATTAAAGTATTTTTTAATATCTCACAAATACACATGCTATATAGCATATGTTTACTATAGCACATGTTTACTAAATGAATCCAAAAATTTTGAAAAAAAATTAAAAATTAAATTATACAAATTATTTTGCCCTCTAAATTATATAATATAACATGTCATGACACACATAATATTCCATTATAAATTGAAAATATCCCATGTACCACATCTTAACCATTAAGAAAAAAATGGTATAGTCAAACTTCATTGTAATACTCATGATAACCAAAATTGTCTCCTAAAACATAACTATGAGTCCATATCTATCAAACATTGACTAACCTATAAATTGGTTAATATAAGTGGTCTATTGGTAGTAGTATTCACTCTCAATAAAGTTTCTATACACAAGATGTCTTCACATGGTCTATGCATTTCAAATTCGTGATTCCCTAACATAGTCCTCAAATATATGGTTTTCAATTTGTAGGAATCCATGCATTTCAAATTCTGGATTCTCTAACATAGTCCTCAAATATTAGTCGTGAAATATATGGTTTTCAATTTATAAGAATTTGAAATGAAGTTATTCAATTTTCAATAGAAATAAAAATAGCATACTTCTTAAACACGTGAATGGGAATGCCCAAGTATTTTGAGGGAAGTTTTCATATTAATGTTGTTAATTGGAACCATGAAGATATTGCAATTAAAATGATCTGAAATCTGACTAGGCCCCATTTAACAATCTCATTTTCTTTGAGTGATTACATTGTATTCTAACCTTAAAGAGAAAACAAGAAAAGATGGGAATTTAATTTTTGATGGGAGAATTTTTTTTCCAAATAAAAATTTTGTATTAAATTTTAAAATTTGAAAGTTTTTTTTTTAAATTTGACTTATTTTAAGAACATCTATATAATTGAAATTTACAAAAAAATAAAAAAATAAAAAAAATTATATAAAAAATAGTTGAGTTTATCATTATATTAACTCACTCCATTAATATAACATTATTATTATTTAAAGGATAGTTAATAATTAAAGACATTTACACCTATAATTTGTCTATATTAGTGTGTTGTTATTTGTATAATAAATCGATTTAAAATTAAAAATGTGTTTTTCTTTTTTGAAAATCTTATTCATTTTTTCAAAATATTAAAAAAAAGGATTTATATACAAATTAAAACCACCTATTAAATTTTTGGGATTGTATAAGAATTACACAGAAAACAATATTTGTAATGTGCACTAGTATTCAATTACATCACATTTATATAGTTGGTCTTAGATCCAACTTATTCTAAACATGGATATGGAGGTTTAAAGAATATATCAACAATCTCCTACATTATACCAAACCAACTCTAAACTCAACACAATGCATTAATGGAAGCATTATCTCCAACACCCCCCTTTAATGCTTACATTACAAACAAAAAACATAAATTACAAAATTGAACTTTGTCTTTGTTTGATATGGTCTTCATCAACACTCCTACCCACTTTGAAATCCTTCAGTTTACATTCTTTCTTCTCTACAACTTTGAGCTTCCCTCTAGATTCATTTAAGATAAAAAAAAAAAGTTCTTTTGAAAATCATGATGAAATTGTAATGATTAACAATATTAACATACTTTACTCTGACAAAGTACATAGCTCGCTAAGTTTGCCAGACAAGAAGCCAAGTAACTGGACCATTCTATAGAGGTAGTTCCATCTGTCGAACACATAGCTTGCTGAATCCAACAATTATCTAGGAGAGTACTCTAGATACTGAACGTATCCAGAAGTTAATCATACAAGTGACCTTTTACACAAAAACACTATGACAATATCACACTACACCACATTCTAAAATAGAAAACCCACAACTAGACACACAAACAAACACAAAATATAGCTTAGGTCCCTTTTACTATTAGTACAAGGCCTGTTGGAAATCTCTCAAATAAGTTTTATGCAAACCACATCTGGATTTTGATCGTTTACTCTTCATATTACTAAGAGGAATCCACAGAGAAGTTCATGCAATGCTACATTGAAAACCTAAAGTGCTATGATTTGAGAAATTGAAATCCTCAATTCCTGGTTGTGACTGGTCCATCAACAACTCCGACAATAAATCTCAAATACTCTCGGAGATAAAATATATCACTCGCTTCATGGTACAGTGTGAATGCAACAAAGGAAATAATCCATGCAGCATTGGTGGGAAAATTGTGAAAGCATTTAAAATCTGTTGGAGTATTCTGATCTCCTAGAACGGTGTCGGGCATGAACCTGCACATCTTTCAACGATCTGGTAGAATTTCAAATCTCTTGTGGTCAATTCAAAATCATGCTAATGTATGTTTGTCTGAGGATCTATTCTACACAAGACAACAACTCTTTAACCTGATGAGCATCGCTTTTCCTCCTCTCCAGTTATATACAACGGCTCCTCATGTGGCTCCTACTCTCTCTTAACACACATAGATCTGGAAGTCTCCAACAACACTATTCTCTAGACAAGCAGCTCAATATTCTTCACGCAACATCTATAGAAATGAGCAAATTCAAATAATTTTTACACATAAAACTAATTCAAAAAAAAATACAGAATTCACTCTCACATATACGCTAATATAATCTATGTACAAGGAATGAGCCTCACATCTCTCCCATCTTCCTGGCCATCCCGTGAAGGATTTAAGTCTGATCAGGCTCTGATACCATATTAAATTTTGGATAAGAAGACATTGTATACGAATTACACACAAAACAATATTTGTATTATGCACTAGTATTCAATTACATCACATTTATATAGTTGGTCTTAGATCCAACTTATTCTAAACATGGATATGGAGATTGAGAGAATATCTCAACAATCTCCTACAGTAACCCAAACCAACTCTAATGCATTGATGGAAGCATTATTTCCAACACCACCTTACCATACCTTCATACATTTTTTTTTATACTCACACAAAGCTAAAAAATTATAAGTTATATAACACACATAACACAGTGTATCACATATCACCTCTTTACTTAAAATATTAAAGAATATTCTCTCAAAAATTATAGTTGAACCCTTCTTAATAATAATAAAACAACAATCTAATTTCTAAAGTTTACGAACCTTCTTAACAATAATAAAACAATAATCTATTTTTTTAAGTTTACCAAGGTGTAAGGTGTACATACCCAACTCTCCTCTGGATTTGAACTTATAATCTACAAGGAGGAAACACATGTTCTTAACCAATATATATTTATGTTCATTTTTATTTATACTTATAATTAATCCTAATTAATTATTTATTTTTTATTTATTCATCTTCATAAAAAAAACACTTTCTTTTAAATTATAAATAAAAAAAATGGATTGTTTGATGGAATAATATTTTTGAATAATTATACAAATTTTATGATGAAATAATATTTTTACAATTTTATTCAATTTTAAATGGATTAAATTTATTAAAAATTTTATCAAAATTTCATTATTTATATTACTAAATTAGATGTAATTACTTAAAGGTGTTGGTTAGTTGTTCTACAAAATGGTTTTTTTCTTCGAAATCTGCGATATAAATTTACACGAACCACTATTTTTTGTTGTTCAAAATCTATTTTTGAATGTAGAAATAGATTAAGCATGCTGAAAAACTCCTGGGACACTTCGATTATACATAAATAATTTCTCAAATCTAAAAATCCAAAAAATTTTAGAACAAATATCCCCCTAAAAAATTATCATTTTGTAGAACCTCTAACCTATGACATAACTAAAACACAATAATATATTCCTCTCTATTTAAAAATTAAAAAAATAAATTCTATCCAACCAAATGTTTACAAGTTCCACTTCCCCAGATGGCAAGTAATTACAAGTTCCACTTCACAACGGCAAGCAAGTCGTAGTTGGCCAAGAAATTACATCATTTCCAGACACAAGATATGATTTATTGTAACTTTAATGTTCATCTTAGTAAGTTATTCCTCAAGTGAAGGTTGAGGGAAACTAATTTCATGTAAGTTTTGTTCAAAAAATTTCGGAAGAACCACAGTGCTTTTGAGAGCTTGTCGACGTTTCGGATCCACAACAGGATCCATCTTCAGGACAAAAAAGCCTGAGGAAAAATAAGAGAGGGAAACTAATTTCATGTAAGTTTTGTTCAAAAAATTTCGGAAGAACCACAGTGCTTTTGAGAGCTTGTCGACGTTTCGGATCCACAACAGGATCCATCTTCAGGACAAAAAAGCCTGAGGAAAAATAAGAGAGGAACCCCTAATAAATAATGATGAGGCGGGTGGAAAACTAAGGTCGGCAGAGTGAAACCCTAGATTTGAGGAGATTTTTCAAAAAAGTATTTAATAGTGGTTTAGTTAATTAATGGGTTAACTGGTTTAATTTGATAACCCGACGGTGTTAATATTAAATTCTAGGTTAAATCTAGGGTTAATTTGATGAGGTAATATTAATATTATTAGTGGTTTAATTTGATAACCATATGGTGTTATTATTAATGTTAATTTTATGTTAGTTATAGGTTAAATTTAGGGTTCATTTAATGAGGTGGCATTAGTATTATTATTGTTACCCTAGGTTTGAGGAGAATTTTCAAAAAAATATTTAAAAGTGATTTAGTCAATTAATGAATTAGGTGGTTTTAAATTTTAAAAATAGGTATTTAATAGTGGTATAGTGGTATGTTGCTAAGATACTAGGCCCCCTAGTAGGTCACACCGACTCCTTCATAAAAGACTCAAACGAATTCATTAACACTATTAAAAATGAGAATTTGAAACAGAATGACACCCTCATAAGCGTTGACATTGTCTCTCTATTCACTAAGATCCCTCTTAATGAGGCCATCCTACTTGTCAAAGAGGTAGTTGATCCAGTAACTGCGAACCTAGCCGAGGTTTGTCTTTGCTCCACTTTCTTTAGCTATCAAGGTGAATTCTATGAACAAACTAGTGGCGTGGCCATGGGCTCTCCGCTTTCCCCCATCATTGCAAACCTTTACATGGAGAACTTTGAAAAGAAAGCCATAGATTCATAACCCCTGAAACCATTAAGATGGAAACGTTATGTTGATGATACTAATGTACTCTGGCCACATGGGGAAGAAGAGATGAATAAGTTCTTCCATCACATCAACAATTTATCCAAAGACATTAAATTCACAATGGAACGTGAAGAAAATAACACCATCCCCTTCCTTGACATACTAATAAACAAAAAAGAAGATGGTAAATTAGGACATTTAGTTTACAGAAAAAAGACCCACACCGAAAAGTACCTTCACGCCAGTTCCCATCACCACCGCAACCAAAAATTAGGAATTCTTAACACCTTATCCACTAGAGCCATAAGGATTTCAGATAAAGAACACCTATAACGGGAGATAAATCACCTTCACAAAGTCTTCAAAAACATAGGTTACAAAGAAAAAGAAATTGAGAATGCAATAAGGAAAGCCCTAGAAAAAGAAAAAGAAAATAACAAACCTCAATAGAGAAACAACCAAACACCGAGCCTCACTGCCTACCTCCCTTACATCCATGGAGTCACTGATAAAATCGCAAAAATCCTAAACAAGAAGGAGATCAAGACCTCATTCAGACCACTTAATACCATCAAACAAAAAATTACATCTGTTAAGGACAAGATTGACCAACATAACTTCAAAGGAGTATACAGAATAGATTGTTCTTGTGGAAAATGCTACATTGAAGAAACAGGTCATTCTTTCAACACTAGGATTAAAGAGCATAGTGCTGACATAAAAAATGAACGAACTCGCACCTCAGCACTAGCCGAACACTCTCTGACAACTAAACATCATATACGCCTAGATGACACCAAAATCTTAGCTAAAGAAGACCATCTACTTAAAAGATGAATTAGAGAAGCAATCCAAATCATCAAAAATCCCGATAACCTAAATCGAGACAATGGCCTAGAGATTAGTGATAGTTGGATCCCGCTCATCCAGGAAAGAAAACATTATTAACCTCCTAACTCTAGTACTTACACCCTCACTTTCTCGTACCTTAACTTAACCTGTTCATTAAAAAACCAACCTTATTAAAACAAATTTTTACCACCCTACCTTACAAAAATGCCTTTGACTTACATTAATAATAACATTTTAAACCTAACTTAACCTTAAACCATTTGAAGACCAACCTAATTGATTCCAACTTATAGTCTTCGACCACTAATAAAACAAGAATAATATTTACGCCACCTCATTATATTAACCCTAAATTTAACCTATAATTAACATAAAACTAATATTAATAATATTAAAACACTAATATAACAATAATAGTATTAATTAACCCCTAAATTTAAAACCACTTAATTCATTAAGTGACTAAATC
>ML793808.1:97509-115168 GCA_009831015.1 Picea engelmannii
ACCAAAAATTAGGAATTCTTAACACCTTATCCACTAGAGCCATAAGGATTTCAGATAAAGAACACCTAGAACAAGAGATAAATCACCTTCACAAAGTCTTCAAAAACATAGGTTACAAAAAAAAAGAGATTGAGAACGCAATAGGGACAGCCCTATAAAAAGAAAAAGAAACTAACAAACCTCAACAGAGAAACAACCAAACCCCGAGCCTCATCGCCTACCTCCCTTACATCCGAGTCACTGATAAAATCGCAAAAATCCTAAACAAGAAGGAGATCGAGACCTCATTCAGACCACTTAATACCATCAAACAGAAAATGAGATCCGTTAAGGATAAGCTTGACCAACATAACTTCAAAGGAGTATACAGAATAGATTTTTCTTGTGGCAAATGCTACATTGGAGAAACATACCGTTCTTTCAACACCAGGATGAAAGAGCATAGTGTTGACATCAAGAATGAATGAAATCGCACCTCAGCACTAGCCAAATAGTGTCTCACAACTAAACATCATATACACCTAGAGGACACCAAAATCTTAGCTAAAGAAGACCATCTCCTTAAAAGACGAATTAGAGAAGCAATCGAAATCATCAAAAATCCCGATAACCTAAATCGAGACAATGGCCTAGAGATTAGTGATAGTTGGATCCCGCTCATCCGGGAAAGAAAACGTTATTAACCTCAGAACTCTAGTACTTACACCCTCACTTTCCCGTACCTTAACTTAACCTGTTCATTAAAAAACCAACCTTATTAAAACCAATATTTACGAACCTACCTTACAAAAATCCCTTTGACTTACATTAATAATAACATTTTAAACCTAACTTAACCTTAAACCATTTCAAGACCAACCTAATTGATTCCAACTTATAGTCTTCTACCACTAATATAACAAGAATAATATTAACGCCACCTCATTATATTAACCCTAAATTTAACCTATAATTAACATAAAACTAATATTTATAATATTAAAACACTAATAGTATTAATTAACCCCTAAATTTAAAACCACTTAATTCATTAAGTGACTAAATCACTTTTAAATACTTTTTTGAAAAATCCCCTCAAACTTAGGGTTTCACTTAACCGAACACTAATATAACAATAATAATACTAATGCCACCTCATTAAATCAACCCTAATTTTAACCTATAATTAACATAAAACTAATATTAATAATAATAACACCATTTGGTTATCAATTTAAACCACCAATAATATTAAAACTACCTCATCAAATTAACCCTAGTTTTAACCCATAATTTAATATTAACATCGTCGGATTAAACCACTTAACCCATTAATTAACTATACCACTACTAAATACCTATTTTTAAAATTTAAAACCACCTAATTCATTAATTGACTAAATCACTTTTAAATATTTTTTTGAAAATTCTGCTCAAACCTAGGGTAACAATAATAATACTAATGCCACCTCATTAAATCAACCCTAAATTTAACCTATAACTAACATAAAATTAACATTAATAATAACACCATATGGTTATAAAATTAAACCACTAGTAATATTAATATTACCTCATCAAATTAACCCTAGATTTAACCTAGAATTTAATATTAAGACCGTTAGGTTATCAAATTAAACCACTTAACCCATTAATTAACTAAACCACTATTAAATACTTTTTTGAAAAATCTCCTCAAATATAGGGTTTCACTCTGCCGACCTTAGTTTTCCACCCGCCTCATCATTATTTATTAGGGTTTCCTCTCTTATTTTTCCTCGGGATTTTTTGTCCTGAAGATGGATCCTGTTGTGGATCCGAAACGTCGACAAGCTCTCAAAATCATTGTGGTTCTTCCGACATTTTCTGAACAAATCTCTCACCGCAAAAACCTAAATGATCAGATTACGTCCCTGTATGGAAGGGAGACTCTGGATGAAGTTCGTGAACTTGAAAAGCTCCGAGTTAAAATAAAAAGAAGAGCAACAGACTTAGATTTCCTGAAACATTGCAGAGACAACAACGTTCTACCAAAATTTGCGCGCATTCAACATAAATTAAGAAACAAATGGAACAGATCAGCATTCCACGCCCTAGAAAAATCCATAGCGAGAGGCGAAATCAGGAAGAATAGGTACATGCTTGACCTGCTGTCCAAATCCGCACTAAAACTCTATTTAAAACTGGCTCACATCTTAGATCCGGAACTGTGGAGAACAATGGATGCACTGGCTGCCCTAAAAGATGAAAACGCCAACACAACGGCTTGCTCCAGGCAATATTCGAAGTTTAAACAATGGCAATGATGCGAAGAAGGTCGTGAACATCTCCTCACACGAGCTGAACCACTCCAAGTTGAGCATTCTGAATAAAGGTTTGAATTTTGCCATCTCTCCCTCCTCAATTTCGTTTGATAACCTTATTTGTTGCATTGAAGATAGTATTAAAACCCTAGTAGAAGAAGATAAGCACCAAATTAGACAAAACTGTGTCGTTATCCTCTGAAACTCCAAATCTCCTAAAAGCAACATTAGCAAAGAAGAACGAATAGCAACTAACAACCTCCGAAATAACACAAACTTAATTATTCTCAAAGCAGATAACGGTGGCGCCATGGTCATCATGAATAAAGAAGACTACATCACCAAAATGAATGAACACCTATCATGTGGTAGTTACATTAAGATTCCAAAGAACGCCATTAAAAATTTAATGAAAGAAGTAAAAAAAGCCATCAATAACTCCAACTTAGACGAGAGGATGAAAAAGAGATTGCTTCCCACCAATGAGATCACCCCTAGAATTTATGGCCTACCGAAAATCCATAAGGAAGGAATCCCTCTCAGACCAATAGTCAATACGATAGGATCACCCACCTACGACCTTGCCAAATATGTTGCTAAGATTCTAGGCCCCCTAATAGGTAACACTGACTCCGTCATAAAAGACTCAAACGACTTCATTAACACTTTTAAAAATGAGAATTTGAAATCGAATGACACCCTCATAAGCTTTTACGTTGTCTCTCTATTCACTAAGATCCCTCTTAATGAGGCCATCCTAGTTGTCAAAGAGGTAGTTGATCCAGTAACTGCGAACCTAGTCGAGGTTTGTCTTCGCTCCACTTTCTTTAGCTATCAAGGTGAATTCTATGAACAAACTAGTGGCGTGGCCATGGGCTCTCCGCTTCCCCCCATCGTTGCCAACCTTTGCATGGAGAACTTTGAAAAGAAAGCCATAGATTCATATCCCCTGAAACCATTAAGATGGAAACGTTACGTTGATGATACTAATGTACTCTGGCCACATGGGGAAGAAGAGTTGAATAAGTTCTTCCATCACATCAACAATTTATCCAAAGACATTAAATTCACAATGTAACGTGAAGAAGATAACACCATCCCCTTCCTTGACATACTAATAAACATAAAAGAAGATGGTAAATTAGGACATTCAGTTTACAGAAAAAAGACCCACACCGAAAACTACCTTCACGCCAGTTCCCTTCATCACCCCAACCAAAAATTAGGAATTCTTAACACCTTATCCACTAGAACCATAAGGATTTCAGATAAAGAACACCTAGAACAGGAGATAAATCACCTTCACAAAGTCTTCAAAAACATAGGTTACAAAGAAAAAGAGATTGAGAACGCAAGAAGGAAAGCCCTAGAAAAAGAAAAAGAAACTAACAAACCTCAACAGAGAAACAACCAAACCCCAAGCCTCACCGCCTACCTCCCTGACATCCAAGGAGTCACTGATAAAATCGCAAAAATCCTAAACAAGAAGGAGATCAAGACCTCATTCAAACCACTTAATACCATCAAATAGAAAATGAGATCCGTTAAGGACAAGCTTGACCAACATAACTTCAAAGGAGTATACAGAATAGATTATTGTTGTGGCAAATGCTACATTGGAGAAACATGTCATTCTTTCAACACCAGGATTAAAGAGCATAGTGCTGACATCAAGAATGAACGAACTCGCACCTCAACACTAGTCGAACACTCTCTCACAACTAAACATCCTATACGCCTAGAGGACACCAAAATCTTAGTTAAAGAAGACCATCTCCTTAAAAAATGAATTAGAGAAGCAATCAAAATCATCAAAAATCCTGATAACCTAAATCAAGACAATGGCCTAGAGATTAGTGATAGTTGGATCCCACTCATCTGGTAAAGAAAACATTACTAACCTCATAACTCTAGTACTTACACCCTCACTTTCCCGTACCTTAACTTAACGTGTTGATTAAAAATCCAACCTTATTAAAACCAATTTTTTCCAACCTACCTTACAAAAATCCCTTTGACTTACATTAATAATAACATTTTAAACCTAACTTAACCTTAAACAATTTCAAGACCAACCTAATTGATTCCAACTTATAGTCTTCTACCACTAATATAACAAGAATAATATTAACGCCACCTGATTATATTAACCCTAAATTTAACCTATAATTAACATAAAACTAATATTAATAATATTAAAACACTAATATAACAATAATAGTATTAATTAACCCCTAAATTTAAAACCACTTAATTCATTAAGTGACTAAATCACTTTTAATTACTTTTTTGAAAAATCCCCTCAAACTTAGGGTTTCACTTAGCCGAACGCTAATATAACAATAATAATACTAATGCCACCTCATTAAATCAACCCTAATTTTAACCTATAATTAACATAAAACTAATATTAATAATAATAACACCATTTTGTTATCAATTTAAACCACCAATAATATTAACACTACCTCATCAAATTAACCCTAGTTTTAACCTATAATTTAATATTAACAACGTCAGACTAAACCACTTAACACGTTAAATAACTATACCACTATTAAATACCTATTTTTAAAATTTAAAACCGCCTAATTCATTAATTGACTAAATCACTTTTAATTTTTTTTTTGAAAATTCTCCTCAAACCTAGGGTGACAATAATAATACTAATGCCACCTCATTAAATCAACCCTAAATTTAACCTATAACTAACATAAAATTAACATTAATAATAACACCATATGGTTATCAAATTAAACCACTAATAATATTAATATTACCTCGTCAAATTAACCCTAGATTTAACCTAGAATTTAATATTAACATCGTCGGGTTACCAAATTGAACCACTTAACCCATTAATTAACTAAACCACTATTAAATACTTTTTTGAAAAATCTCCTCAAATCTAGGGTTTCACTCTACCGACCTTAGTTTTCCACCCGCCTCATCATTATTTATTAAGGGTTCCTCTCTTATTTTTCCTCAGGCTTTTTTGTCCTGAAGATGGATCTTGTTGTGGATCCGAAACGTCGACAAGCTCTCAAAAGCACTGTGGTTCTTCCGACATTTTTTGAACAAATCTCTCACCACAGAAACCTAAATGATCAGATTATGTCCCTGTACGGAAGGGAGACTCTGGATGAAGTTTGTGAACTTTAAAAGCTCCGAGTTAAAATAAAGAGAAGAGCAACAGACTTAGATTTCCTGAAACATTGTAGAGACAACAACGTTCTACCAAAATTCGCACACATTCAACATAATTTAAGAAACAAATGGAACAGATCGGCATTCCACGTCCTAGAAAAATCCATAGTGAGAGGTGAAATCAGGAAGAATAGGTACACGCTCGACTTGCTTTCCAAATCCGCACTAAAACTCCATTTAAAACTGGCTCATGTCTTAGATCCAGAAGTGTGGAGAACAGTGGATGTGCTGGATGCCCTAAAAGCTGAAAACGCCAACACAATGGCTCGCTCCAGGCAAGATTCGAAGTTTAAACAACTACTCAGCCAAAAGGAAAACGCTAACAATGACAATGACGCGAAGAAGGTCGTGAACATATCCTCACACGAGCTGAACCACTCTGAGTTTAGCGTTCTGAATAAAGGTTTGAATTTCACCATCTCTCCCTCCTCAATTCCATTTGATAACCTTATTTGTTGCATTGAAGATAGTATTAAAACCCTAGCAGAAGAAGATAAGGACGAAATTAGACAAGACTGTGTCGTTATCCTCCGAAACTCCAAACCTCCTAAAAGCAACATTAGCAAAGAAGAACGAATAGCAATTAACAACCTCTGAAATAACACAAACTTAATTATTCTCAAAGGAGATAAGGGTGGCGCCATGGTCATCATGAATAAAGAAGACTACATCACCAAAATGAATGAACACCTATCATGTGGTTGTTACATTAAGATTCCAAAGAACCCCATTAAAAAGATAATGAAAGAAGTAAAGAAAGCCATCAATAACTCCAACTTAGATGAGAGGACGAAAAAGAGATTACTTCCCGCCAATGAGATCACCCTGAGAATTTATGGCCTACCGAAAATCCATAAGGAAGGAATCCCTCTCAGACCAATAGTCAATACGATAGGATCACCCACCTACGAGCTTGCCAAATATGTTGCTAAGATTCTAGGCCCCCTAGTAGGTCACACCGACTCCTTCATAAAAGACTCAAACGACTTCATTAACACTATTAAAAATGAGAATCTGAAACCAAATGACACCCTCATAAGCTTTGACGTTGTCTCTCTATTCACTAAGATCCCTCTTAATGAGGCCATCCTACTTGTCAAAGAGGTAGCTCATCCAATAACTGCGAACCTAGCCGAGGTTTGTCTTCACTCAACTTTCTTTAGCTATCAAGGTGAATTCTATGAACAAAATAGTGGCGTGGCCATGGGCTCTCCGCTTTCCCCCATCGTTGCCAACCTTTACATGGAGAACTTTGAAAAGAAAGCCATAGATTCATAACCCCTGAAACCATTAAGATGGAAACATTACGTTGATGATACTAATGTACTCTGGCCACATGGGGAAGAAGAGCTGAATAAGTTCTTCCATCACATCAACAATTTATCCAAAGACATTAAATTCACAATGGAACGTGAAGAAAATAACACCATCCCCTTCCTTGACATACTAATAAATAGAAAAGAAGATGATAAATTGCGACATTCAATTTATAGAAAAAAGACCCACACTGAAAACTACCTTCAGGCCAGTTCCCATCACCACCCCAACCAAAAATTATGAATTCTTAACACCTTATCCACTAGAGCCATAAGGATTTCAGATAAAGAGCACCTAGAATAGGAGATAAATCACCTTCACAAAGTCTTCAAAAACATAGGTTACAAAGAAAAAGAGATTGAGAACGCAATAACAAAAGCCCTAGAAAAAGAAAAAGAAACTAACAAACCTCAACACAGAAACAACCAAACCCCGAGCCTCACCTCCTACCTCCCTTACTTCCAAGGAGTCATTGATAAAATCAAAAAAATCCTAAACAAGAAGGAGATCTAGACCTCATTCAGACCACTTAATACCATCAAACAGAAAATGAGATCCGTTAAGGACAAGCTTGACCAACATAACTTCAAAGGAGTATACAGAATAGATTGTTCTTGTGGCAAATGCTACATAGGAGAAACATGTTGTTCTTTCAACACCAGGATTAAAGAGCATAGTGCTGACATCAAGAATGAACGAACTCGCACCTCAGCACTAGCCGAACACTCTCTCACAACTAAACATCATATACGCCTAGAGGACACCAAAATCTTAGCTAAAGAAGACCATCTCCCTAAAAGACAAATTAGAGAAGCAATTGAAATCATCAAAAATCCCGATAACCTAAATCGAGACAATGGCCTAGAGATTAGTGATAGTTGGATCCCGCTCATCCGGGAAAGAAAACATTATTAACCTCAGAACTCTAGTACTTACACCCTCACTTTCTTGTACCTTAACTTAACCTGTTCATTAAAAAACCAACCTTATTAAAACCAATGTTTACCAACCTACCTTACAAAAATCCCTTTGACTTACATTAATAATAACATTTTAAACCTAACTTAACCTTAAACCATTTCAAGACCAACCTAATTGATTCCAACTTATAGTCTTCTACCACTAATATAACAAGAATAATATTAATGCCACCTCATTATATTAACCCTAAATTCAACCTATAATTAACATAAAACTAATATTAATAATATTAAAACACTAATATAACAATAATAGTATTAATTAACCCCTAAATTTAAAACCACTTAATTCATTAATTGACTAAATCACTTTTAAATACTTTTTTGAAAAATCCCCTCAAACTTARGGTTTCACTTAGCCGAACACTAATATAACAATAATAATACTAATGCCACCTCATTAAATCAACCATAATTTTAACCTATAATTAACACAAAACTAATATTAATAATAATAACACCATTTGGTTATCAATTTAAACCACCAATAATATTAACACTACCTCATCAAATTAACCCTAGTTTTAACCTATAATTTAGTATTAACAACGTCAGATTAAACCACTTAATCCATTAATTAACTATACCAGTATTAAATACCTATTTTTAAAATTTAAAACCACCTAATTCATTAATTGACTAAATCACTTTTAAATATTTTTTTGAAAATTCTCCTCAATCCTAGGGTAACAATAATAATACTAATGCCACCTCATTAAATCAACCTTAAATTTAACCTATAACTAACATAAAATTAACATTAATAATAACACCATATGGTTATCAAATTAAACCACTAATAATATTAATATTACCTCATCAAATTAACCTTAGATTTAACCTAGAATTTAATATTAACATCGTCGGGTTATCAAATTAAACCACTTAACCCATTAATTAATTAAACCACTATTAAATACTTTTTTGAAAAATCTCCTCAAATCTAGGGTTTCACTCTGCCGACTTTAGTTTTCCACCCGCCTCATCATTATTTATTAGGGGTTCCTCTCTTATTTTTTCTCAGGCTTTTTTGCCCTGAAGATGGATCCTGTTGTGGATCCAAAACGTCGACAAGCTCTCAAAAGCAGTGTGTTTCTTCCGACATTTTCTAAACAAATCTCACAAATCTCTCACCACAAAAACCTAAATGTTCATGTAAGTTGTTTTATTTGAGACCGTTTTAAAATAATTGCAATAAATTAATCTATCTTTATTCAAAATATTGTTTGGAATGAGAATAACGAAGTGGTTATATAATATAACCAGTTCTAATAAATTAGGGGCATAGAGCCGGTTTATGATCGATTTTTTCGATTCTTGGAAGTGTCTCTCTTCGCTCAAGAAGGGAAGGTTACAGGTGGCGAGCGAGTGGAGACTGAAGGGCCAGTGCATGCGTCCCACTTGGCAAAAATTGCTGAAATTCAGAGACACGTTGATTGATCCAATAGAGTTGATATAAAAATTGCTGATATAATAATACAGTTGATTGATCCAGATGGTGTAGAGTATGGAGGAAACCCAGTTTACCTTTCATTCTCAATTTTTGAGAAAATCTGAATTTTATGAGGTGATATTATCTGACCGTTGGTTCTGATAAATGTCGACCAGTTGAAATCCCCGTAACAAATACTCACCAGTTGAAATCCCTGTCACAAATACTCACAGTATGGAGGAGCACATTAAAATACTCACAGTATGGAGGAGCACATTAAATTTACTCAGCATTCAGGAGCACATTAAATTTATTCAGCTCATGTATTCTTGTGAAGAAAACAAGCGAATTTGTTTTTCAAGTGTGAATGATGCCATGGCTATTCTACTAGTGAATTACAGAGGTAGAAGACCCTCCAGTGGTTTCAATCTCTATTCAAATATAAGTCGTGGTTGCTTTGAACTTCCAGGAGTCCCAGAGAAGTTAAATTCTTGGAATATTCGTTTAGTTGAACCCTGCAATAAATCTATTTATCAAATTTCTTTACGTTTATATCAGATTTGTGATTGTGATCTTGTTGTATAGATTTAAGGTTTACAGTGTATTTGTATTTTCGTATATGGTTTTCTGAAATATATTGTCTGAGTGTGTGTATTGGATTTGCAGAGTAAAATGTGTATCCCTTTGTCGATGGACTGTTGGTTGTCAGATGAGAGATTTGTGCAGTTTCCCTACTCCATCATTTATTTCAGGGATTTCGTGTTGTTTCTCTATGTGATGCCATGTTTTAGGGTTTCATTATGTTATATTGGGAGGATATGGGGTTATCTGGAGTCTCTAATGGTGCGCTTCCATTGTGCAGGTGTTTTGTTTTTAAATTTTAGATTTCAAAATGTAGATATTCGTGAATACATTGACCGGAAAGACCATAACTCTTGAGGTGGAGAGATCAGTTACTATTGACCACGTGAAGGCGAAGTTCCAGGATAACGAGGGAATTCCTCCTGATCAGCAGAGGCTCATCTTTGCTGGCAAACAGCTTGAGCATGGTCATACCATAGGAGATTATAACATTATGAAGGAATCCACTCTTCACCTCGCCCTCCGTCTCAGAGGGGGAATGCATATCTTCGTCAAGACCCTCACGGGAAAAACCATCACTCTGGAAGTAGAAAGCTCTAACAAACCATCAATCAGGAAGTAGAAAGCTCTAACACAATTGACAATGGAAAGGATAAAATTCAAGACAAGGAAGGGATTCCACCCGACCAACAGAGGCTGATATTTACTGGACTCACTCTTGTCGATTACAATATCCAGAAGGAATCGACTCTTCACCTTTTTCTCAAAACCCTGACCGGCAAGACAATCACGCTTGAAACCCTGACCGACAAGACAAGCATTCTTGAAGTTGTTACATGATTGGAAGCCAGACAAAAAGATGAAAGAGGTCGAGAAAACTGGTGGAGTGTGAAATGCTTGACAGCCGGAGGTGTATAAATACAAGGTGGTTACTGGAAGTGTATAAATACATCGTCGTTAGGTACAAGGTGGTTTGGTTGATAGGTATATAAATACAAGGTGGTTAGATGGTTTGGTTGACAGGTTTTGGAGGTGTATAAATACAAAGTGGTTTGTGGTTTGATTGACAGGTTTTGCCTTGCTGAGCTGACAAGTTGCAGGCAAAATATTTTCCTGCGCCTTGGGATAATAAGCATCTATATGTCTTACAATCGAATGTGCAAAGTGCCTTTAGCGCTTGCCTCTTACGATAACTCTAACCAAAATATTTCCTTTCAAAAGAGCTTCACCCCCAATTTGAGTTTAGTTCTTCAAATCAAAGTTGATACTTCGCGGTGTTCTTGAATGAGTCATTAAATATTTCTATATCCTACCACATTTATTATCCTTAGCATAGGCATGGCATATTGGTTTCATTACTTTTTCGCTTTTAAGTTAGATTTTACCTTAAATATAGAAAGCAAACCTTGAATTCACTAAATTTGAATTATATATTTATTTAATTATTATTTTTAAATATAATTATTTGAATTTTGATTGGTTTAATTGCTTATTTCTATTATTAATAGGAAATAAAAAATAAAAAATAAAAAAATATCACCTTTGTGGGCCATAAGATTACTAGGTTTGAGTTATTTCCTTGATTTTGTCATATAGTCAATTTCTTGGGCATATTATATGTTTTATCTAAAATGGTTTGGAAAATCTAGTTTTTGTTGGAATTTGACAAAAAAAAAAAATCACAAGGGGGCACAGTTCTAGCCTATTTGAGGAATTTCCAATTTTTTGTGTCACTTCAAAGATTCTCAAAACCTTTGGGAGATGGAGGAATTATATTCTTGGAATTTTGATGTGTGGAACTATGCTGGTACTTGATGGAGAAAGCCTCTTAGAGCATGGGATGAGATTTCCCATGTATTCAACATAGTTATGATTGAGCTCAACACAATTTAATAACATGAGTTTGTTTTAAGTCTATTATGGATTTTATCCTTCACTACCTATTGACTTATCTAGTCAACCAACTATTTCTTTTGACACTAGCCATGAATGACAAGAAATTGACAAGGCACTGAATTTCAAAGATAGGGTTTATGATATTAAAAAAAAAAGCATAAGAGATGTTGCATCAAGATAGTGAAAAAGATAAATCTTGACATGGCAAGCATCATATTCCTCATTCATTACAAATTGGGATCAAGTGTGGTTACATATGAAGAAACAAAGTTTTTCTGGGTTGTACAAGAAGTTGGGGAAATTGAGGAGAATGCCTTTAAGCTTAACATGTTTACATATCTAGGTTTACATCTAGTATTCAATGTGTATTTTCTTCGACCCTATTTTCCACCCTTGCTAGAACATATTGAGTTATATCCTAAAGATCTAGAAGACATGCAAGAGCATCTCACAACAAGTTCTAGAATTGACCACATAGGTCAAAACCCCATTTACCAAGGGAGTTGGTTCCCTAATTTATTATTTAAGTTTGTAATAATTTGAATTCTCTCTAGTAGAGTTTAGGAACAATTTCCATATTTGGGTTTTGTTTAGATAACTCAAGATTTTTGTTAGGATGTGAGTTGATTGAGGGCTCGAGATATATTGAATGTTTTTAAGAGTTAGAGGTTAGAGAGGGGAGAGAGTGTGTGAGATTGAGTGTGAAAGGGTGGATTGCAGAGGTCCGAGAGATCATGAAGGAATGAACCTTCCTATGTAATTTATTTCCTTTAATGATATAATGAAAGATGAGATTGTGTGGTGTTTTCCTGTGTATTTGATTTGTTAAAATCAGTCTATATTTTTTCTTGAGAAAGTAACGAGGTTTTTTGGTTGCAGAAGATTGAGTCGCACGCAAAGTGGTTCCAAGTGTGAACCAAGTCAACTCATGCATCTTTTCACAAGGATCATCACTTATCCTGTGTGTCCAGTAGTGAGGATGAATTGCCACATGTCAAATGACATCATGAGTAGTCAATAGACACCATGCAAGCACCATCGATGAGGAAGTGCATGTATTCTTATCTTCTTCGTTTAATCAATAGCAAGTAAGAAGTCATTTTTTCTTCTAATTAGTTATGTAACTGTCTTGTAACTAAAATGTAGATGTTAAGGCACCAAAACGTTATTCAAGAATGTGTAAATGTATGTAATCATGAGTAGAAATGAGGTCTCTAACTTTTCTCATTTCAACCTGCCTCTCTTTTTCATTGCAATCGAGTTCATCGACTCATTACACCTATGTTTACAGTATTTATTATAGAAATAGAATACCAACATTATGAAGTGATTGATCAATACACTAGATGTTTTCCCTTTGGTTTCTTTTTTATAAATTCTTGGCTTACATCTTCATGTTGTTGGTATTGTTGTTCATTGCTTTTAGTCGATTATATTTAAATACTTATTTCCTAGTTTTCCTAAACAATATAGATTTATATGTTTCTTCCTTTAGTTAGTCATTTGTGTTGTCACCCCTATGTTTCCCCTGGGCACAACAGATCATTGGTATCAAAGAAGTTTTTTCCGATAATCGATTTTTATCATACTATAATTATCTTTCTAAAACACTAGCTACATAGTTAGCCTACCTATTCTTGTCACACTCATTCTAAGACATAATTGTTTAATATTCCCTTACCTTCAACCTATGATTATTTATCTGCTCAAAACCCTATACCTAAGAAGGCATGTGAAAGTGAAAATTGGAATCCTCTCAATGAGACAAAAAAACTTATAGAACTAGTACAAACTCTTTAGAGAGAATAAATGTATGGTCACTTCAATGAGATACTTTCATGAGTCGCCTTGGTATTGACTTTGACTAGCAACCTGATGAATATTTCCTTCGATAGGGTTAAACACTTTAACGTACAAATGAATCTAGATATGCGTAACTTAGAAGGGAAGATTAATGCCAAATCAATAGACAACTAGGTACATCAATTAGAGTCCTAATTCTCTATGAATAATTTTTTTGAGGATCAAAAAGTCACCATTGCAACTTTGAAGATGTTGACTAGTGCACCCTACTAGTGGGAAAATCTATCAAAAAATAAGGACAAAGCTGGAGAATCCATAAAAACATGGAAGTAGTTTTTCAAACATGTTAGAATGGAGTTTTATCCATCCAAATATCATGAACAATAGTATAATAAATAGAAACAACTAACGAAATGGTAAGATCAATTTTTTCATAGCTATATTAATGCATCCTACCAACTAATGGCTCAACTTGGAATTAGTGGATGTTAGCATSAGTACTTTCAAAGTAGAGTTATAGGGTTGTCAGTAGTTTACAAATTCGTGCCTTGGTCTTGAGAAGACCAATGCATTCCAAATTGATTCATTGAGTGTGTGTGTATGTTCCTTTAAAGAGTTGTGTATCATAAACTGTTGTCAAGGTCATTCGGTCATTGTCAAATAAAATCTAATTGGCATGTGGAAAAGAGTCAAGTCATAGGTCTAGGTGAAGTGGTTTTTTGATGATGTCATGGAGCATAATGACATATTGTGTATATTGGAGGGTCATCAAAGATCATTATGGCATTTTTACTACCTATTGAGTGGTTTTTTTACTTAAACTGCAGAAAGTTGAACACGCTATGTAAATATGCTACGCAAGTACCTAGGCACTACCCAAAGTGTCTTGTCATCCAAAAAGGACCTACCTATGTAAAAATCTTATTTTCTTAGCTTGCGTTTGTCTTTTATTACATATTTCTCACTGCACAACATCCTCCTCCAGCGATCAGACCTCTGATCCACATCAAAATTGAATTAATCCATCCGCTTCGCATCCTCTGCTCACTCTACGCATCCTTTTTTTTTGTTTCACAAGTGCCGAAAGGTAAATCACAGTGTCTACCAAATACCCTGCACCTGCAAGTCTAAGATCTAGATTCATCTCTACCCTATTGGTGAACCATTTGACAGTGGAGTAAACCTTATCCTTGTTGCTCGATGTGAAAATTTTACTGACATATTTCATCCTTTGAGCCTTCTCATCTTTATCAGTCCCATTTTTATTTGTGCATCTCTTTCAAATGCTCAGTCAAAACTCAAAAAAAGTGCATTGTTGTTTAGATAGGTAAGAAGCTTGAAAAGACAAAACCTATCATTAAAAAAAGAAAATAGGTCTCTCAAGCAAAGAATGCAAGTTGTTGATGAAGCTAGAAGGAGGTTAGGGCTACTTGCAGAGGTGGTTGAGATTTAGGTTCATTCCTGCACCATTTTTGTTTTTTGAAGAAATCTTGAAAATACACCAATTTTGAGTTTTGCTGAAAATTGCATTGTACAGAGTTTGCATAGCGACCTTGCGCTATGCAAATTATGAAATCATATTTAAAGATGATGAATATTGGAAAATGATTTTTTAGTGGCCCAAAAGTCATGAATATCCTCCACAGATGTTGCATCCACCATTTGGATGATTCTTGAAGCAAAAACTAGTTGCGTTGTGCAAAGCGAGCTATGCAAATGCCGAAGGTCACATTTACACAACGCATCACTGTGAAAGATACAAGGGTTTCATAATGAACAACTTCACTCTGAATCCATAATAAGATATATATAATAATAATTTATTGTAAAATAATGATGATATTACAAAGATAGGGCCTGCCTATATATATGCCCTTTATGGTTTTATGAAGAGTCATGACTTTTAGTCATGACCTTTTATTACATTAATGTTTAATTTTACTTTTCTTTATTATTTTAATGTCTTTATATTATATTATTTATTTATTGTGACATTTCCCTTCCCTTAAATTTTTCTTTTATCCTCAAAGCAATGATAAGGAAGGATGTAACTAAAGAAAGTGTTATGACTCCCATGCAATGTCTTCTTCCAGTAGATTTTTCCATTTAATCAGATATTCCTTGATTACTTGAGAATGTAATCTCTTTTCTCAGGTGGCGATAATGGCTTCGGGATCTAAAATGATTCTTCCTTCCTCATCCAGCATAGGAAGTATAGTTTATGCCTTTTGTTTTTTCCCCAAGACTCTCTTTAGACATGATACATAAAATACATTGTGGATACAACTTTTATTTGGTAAATCCAATTGGTAAGCTACGTGACTGATTTTTCTATTTATTTGATATGGTCCATAAAATTTTGGAGCCAATTTATTGTTCCCATTTTGTTTAAGGGATAACTATTTGTAAGTTTGAAGTCTCACAAATACCCAGTCTCCTACTTCAAAATCTCTTTCTGTTCAGTTTTGGTTAGCTTGTTGCTTCTCTCGGTTCCTTGCAACTCTTAAGTTTTCTTTGAGTAACTGAAGGATTTTTTGACTTTCGTCTAAATGGTATTTTACTGACGCAAATTTTATGTGGTTGGTGGAAAACTCCTTCCATGATGGAGGTTCATAACCATAAAGATCTTGAAAAGGTGTCATTTTAGTTGATGTGTGATAAGTGGAATTATACCACCACTCAACAAGGTGCAACCATTAAAACCATTTATTTGTTTTTCGGAAATAAAACAACGAAGATAGATTTCTAAACATTTATTGATGACTTCTGTTTGACCATTTGTTTGAGGGTGGTAAGATGAGCTCATATTGAGAGAGGCTCTGATCTGTTTGCAAAATTCTCTCCAAAAATTCCCTTTAAATTTGGCATCTCTATCACTGATGATAACCTTAGGGAACCCATGTAGTTTTTAATTAATTTTACATAATATTTCAGCCATTTTTTTTGTTGAATCTATTTTCCTTACTCCAATAAAGTGTCCATACTTACTTAGTTTTTTTACTACTACTAATATTTTATCTTTTCCGTTGGATATGGGTAGTCCTTCAATGAAATCCATTGAAATTTCTTCCCATTTTTTGTTGGGAATGTGTAATGGGTGGAGTAATGATCAGGGGATCAAATTTTGCTCAAAAATTCAAAGTGCTCGGAATCGCTTCAAACCAGACAAGAGCGTAGGTCTCGTCATTACGAACCCAACGCAACTCGTTTCGTCTCAAACGAACATCGGGAACGAGAGATTTTGAAATCTGTTCGTCAAGTCAAACAGGTAAAAAAAAAATGATGACTGTATAGTCCGTACAGGCTGACGTGGCAGAGCCGTACAGGCTGACGTGGCAGAGCCATACAGACCATACGATGATGTGGCATCTGATGATGTGGCAAAGTTTGGTTGGTAGTTGAGGTCGAATGATGTTTCGACATGTGTCAGCATATGGTTGGTGGTTTGATGCCACGTGGCCCAGTCAAGGGCTGCCGCGTGGCACCTTTATATTGGTTTATGGTTGTTATGTAAAACTATTGGAGTCTGTGGGGTTCGACCCCCAGACCTCCCTCCACACAACGCCTTCGCAAAGATCGTCCGACCAACGGACTATCAATTGTGCCTTGTTATATATACAAATTCATATATATTTAAGTTTAAAGTTTGTAACCGTTGGCGGGGGGTCGGGCCGGGGCTTAGCCCCGGCCCGCGATCGTTTGATTGCACATATGACCATACCATATATATATTGTATAACTGACAGTTGGTGCGCGGGGTTTTTAAAACCAAGCCCGTGGTTCTATGTTATACACCATATGCCCACGAGCGGAGCGGGGAGTTGGCATGGTTGTAACCGTTTGGCCCCTTTTGCCTATACGCGCGGTCGTATGAACCCTTATGTGCCTAGGTGCTAGGCGGTTAGGGGTTGGCACGCCCTTAACCGTCCTACGGTTTTCACCGTTGGCGCGGTTGCACCCGGTGCTGGGTTTTCACGCTTTATATTGCGTGTGTGCCAGGTTCATTTGACAAGGGTGCAATTTGTAGATGCAGAGACAACAAGCTTGAAGAGGGAGACTTCGAGGAGGCCTAACTTTTTCGTTTTTCGACCAATTGAGGTGCCGAAAGAGCCCAGACATGGGTTTTTGGACTCTCTGAAGCCATTGGAGCAGTCAGTTTG
>ML793808.1:119085-140285 GCA_009831015.1 Picea engelmannii
AAACGACACAGTTGTTCTTTCAAAATGTTTGGGTGCATTTTGGATTGCCTAAGTCCATTATTTCTGATCGGGATTCTCGATTTGTTGGAAGTTTTTGGTCGAGTTTATGGGAACTCATGGACACCAAACTTAAAAAGAGCACAGCTTTTCATGTGCAAACAGATGGTCAGACAGAGGTGGTAAATCGTACAGTGGTGCATCTTCCTCGTGCTTATTGCAGCAAGCATCCTAAACTTTGGGATGAACATTTACACTACATTCAGCATGCGTACAATCGAGCTAAGCACTCTTCAACGCAAACATCACCATTTGAAGCATGTTTTGGCTATTTTCCCAAGTCGCCTTTAGATTTTATCTTTGGGAAAGATATTGCTGTCAATGGTCAATATGACATTGATAGGGTAGAGAAGTTCATTGAACAAATTCAGTCAATACATCAAGTGGTGCAAGAGCAGTTGGAAAAGAGTCAGGCCAAGTACAAGACGAGACATGACAAGCATCGTGTTGATCACAGTTTCCAAGTTGGAGATGAATTTTGGCTTTACATCAGCAAGGAGAGGCTTAAAGGAGAAGGTAAAAAGTTGAAACCGATTCGATATGGTCCTTTCAAGATTATCGACAAGATTGGTAACAATGCTTTTCGTTTAGATTTGCCTCCTTATATGTAGATGTATGCAGTTGTTAATGTTGAGAATTTAAAGTTGTAAGAGCCTCCATTGATTGATGATCAAGGAGAGCATGTTCAGATTCCTTCCATAGATGATTTTTCTCCAGAGTATCTAACAGAACTGCAGGAAGACACCATCCTTGACAGGAGAATGAGAACTTCGAAACAAGGAAATGTGGAGTATCTTCGAGTTGGTCTTAAAGGGACGAATCCAAGCAAGGCCAAGTGGATTGAGGTTGGAAGGGTGAGGGAACTTTACCCTCATCTTCACATAGACTGAAAATAGTCTTTTGGAGGTCCAAAAGCTTCCCAATGGGGAGGTGTGATCAGGGGATCAAATTTTGCTCAAAAATTCAAAGTTCTCAGAATCGCTTCAAACCAGATGAGAGCATAGGCCTCATCGTTGTGAACCCAACACAACTCGTTTCATCTCAAACAAACGTCGGGAGCGAGAGATTTTGCAATATGTTCGTCAAGTCAAACAGGTAAAAAAAAATGATGACTGTACAGTCCGTACAGGCTGACGTGGCAGATCCGTATAGACTGTATGATGATGTGGCAAAGTTTGGTTGGTAGTTGAGGTCGAATGATGTTTTTACACGTGTCATCATATGGTTGGTGGTTTGATGCCATGTGGCCCAGTCAAGGGTTGCCACGTGGCACCTTTATATTGGTTTATGGTTGTTATGTAAAACTATTGGAGTCCGTGGGGTTCGACCCCCGAACCTCCCTCCACACAATGCCTTCGCAAATATCACCCGAACAACGGACTATCAATTGTGCCTTGTTATATATACAAATTCATATATATTTAAGTTTAAAGTTTGTAACCGTTGGTGGGGGGTCGGGTCAGGGCTTAGCCCCGACTCGCGGTCATTTGATTGCACATATGACCATACCATATATATATTGTATAACCGACAGTTGGTGCACGGGGTTTTTAAAACCAAGCCCGTGGTTCTATGTTATATACCATATGCCCACGACCGGAGCGGGGATTTGGCACGGTTGTAACCATTTGGCCCCTTTTGCCTATACGCGCGGTCGTATGAACCCTTATGTGCCCAGGTGCTAGGTGGTTAGGGGCTGGCGCACCCTTAACCATCCTACGGTTTGCACCATTGGCGTGGTTGTGCCCGGTGCTTGGTTTTCACGCTTTATATTGCGTGTGTGCCAGGTTCATTTGACAAGGGTGCAATTTGTAGATGCAGAGACAACAAGCTTGGAGAGGGAGACTTCCAGGAGGCCTAACTTCTTCGTTTTTCGACCGATTGAGGTGCCAAAAGAGCCTAGACAGGGGTTTTTGCATGCTCTAAAGCCATTGGAGTAGTCGGTTTGTTAGTTTGAGCATTGTAAGACAAGTTTTTGAGCACTTTGAGCAATTAATAATAATGATCCATTGGAAGCTCGACCAGGAGATGTAGCCCAAGAGAGCGGTGAAATCCTTTATCAAATTGTTGTTTTTATGTGCTTATGTTCATTGATTATGCTGTTGTCTATGTGTATTTTTCATGAGTAATCCTTTAATCTATGTGTTGCAAACTGATCCAGTTGTTTTAAACACATAACATTTACTTTGCAATAATTTCAAGTATTTCAAGTCTTCTTCATTTTTAGATCAAGTAACCTAGGGGTCAACACATTTCCATTCTTGTTCCTTTGACATAGATCACATTTTGCTACATATTTTCAAATATATGCACTCATCCCTTTCCTAAAAAATGATCTTCGTGCATTATAGTATGTTTTAAAAAATCCTACATGACCTGCAATTGGGAAATCATGAAATTCTTGAAGAACCTTGGATTTAAATATTGAGTTGATATATAAGTAGATTCTCCCTTTATACCATAAGATGTTGTTTTTCCATTGGAACTTAGGATATTGATTTAAATTGTTGATTATAGAGAAAGTCTCCAGATTTTTTTCATACTCAATTCGGATTTCATCCAACCATTCTGGAATGGCTATTGATATTGCAAAAACTTGTGTTTCTTCATCTTTTTGTGATAGAACATTAGTCGCGATTTTGTCTTTTCCTCGTTTATGTAGAATTTCCATATCAAACATGGAAATTTTATCTATCCACTTTTGTTGTTCAGTTGACAATGTTTTTTGTTGTAACAAGTACTGGAGACTGTTATGATCTGTGTGTATCAAGAACTTACTTCCCAATAGATATTGGTGCCATTTTGTTAATGCATGCATGATGGCAACAATTTCCTTATTGTTATTGGATTGTAAGAATTTTGTTTGATTTAATTTCCTTCTCTCAAAAGCTATTGGGTGCCTATCTTGCATCAATATTGCTCCAATTCCAAAACATGATGTGTCACACTCAATGATGAAAGTTTTGGAGAAGTTAGGTGTTGCTAATACCGGGGTTGTGGACATAAATTTTTTTAAGTGTTCAAAACATTTTTGTTCTTCCAAATTCTATTGGAAATATTTTTTCTTAAGGACATTTGTTAGAGGGACAATTAAATGAGCATAATTCTTGACGAATCTTCGATAGTTTCCTGCCAATCCTAGAAATCCTCTTAACTTGGATATGTTTTTGGGTTTAGGCCATTCTGTGATTGCCCTGATTTTCTTGGGGTCTACCTTGAATCCTTTTCGGGATATGATGTGACCAAGGTACTCTACTTCCTCCTTGCCCTCCACTCCTGATTCTCCACTCCTCTACACCCTCTTGTAACCCTTGCTCTAATACCAATATGAAATATACAAGGGTTTCGTAATGAACAAATTCACTATGAATCCATAATAAGACATATATAATAATTATTGATTGTAAAATAATGATGATATTACAAAGATAGGGCATGCCTATATATATGCCCTTTATGTTTTTATGAAGAGTCGTGACTTTTAGTCATGACCTTTTATTACATTAATGTTTAATTTTACTTTTATTTATTATTTTAATGCCTTTATATTATATTATTTATTTATTGTGACAATCAAACCAGCTCGCTACGCAGGTGTTGTAGGTACATAGAGGTTAAAGGACATTGGATAATTATTGATGGATGATACAAAACTCATGTTTATCCTCCAACAATGTTTCAGCCACTACATAATTGATTTTTTTTTAATAAATCAAACACGCTACGCAAAGTCTACAGGGCACGCTACGCAAGTTTTGGAAATGATTGTTTTTGTAGTCAACTTCAAGATCATTTTCTGACCAACTGGAGAGGATTTTGGAAAAAACCAGAGAATTTTTTGTCAGGAATTAACTCAATAAAAAAACCTCTCTCAGTTTTTACACAGGTGTCATAGTTTGAGAGATTTGAATGAATATTTACAGCACATTTTTCCAAATTTAAGCATTTAATGATTTCTTTTTTTAGTCATCATCTTTGGGCATAGATTCCTAGGATATAGAGAATAATTTTTGAAAAAAAAAGAGGTTTTTGTTAAGAACTAATCCAATAACAAAAAACTCTCTCATTTTTTACACACATGTTATTATTTGGAATATATGAAATTATCTTTGAGGTCTATTTTCCAGAATTTTGCCAAGCCAGATTTGCTGACAGAGTTCTAGAATCTTTGAAATTCGACTTGATGGACCTCCAACTCAGCAAGGTGGATCCAAAACTGATATTGATATTGAATCTTGGATACGCTCCTATTAGAGCCCATTATATTCTCTTTAGTTGGCATATTTTTAGTTGTTCAAAAATCAAACCCTGGATAGTAGGATATGAGCAGATGTTTGGCAAATATTCTTTCCTAAGCTATTGTAAAAACTCTCTATTTTTGGCAAAGATGGATTTTGACCTCAGTCTAGAATATGATATTTATCTATATATATGAGCACTTTGAATGCATAAAAGGTTGGCAGAAGCACAAAGGACAAATCTTACTTGAATATTGTACAAAATTCTGAATTTGAATGAAATACTAGTGCAGATTTCCAGAGTTTTTTCATACCAAAGATTCTTTTGGTGATGACTTGAAGTTTGTGCTTCCTCTTATGTATGTTCTTCTAGTTTACTTTACATTTCATATGCAACATTTCATATGGTCTAAAATTGGATATCAAAGGGTCTAAAATTCATCTAAATGGTGCTTTAGATTCAAGCAATTTAAACTTTGTTTTTCTTCTTAACTTATCATAATCCATCTTTCATGGTGCTCTGATTTTTGTTATGTGTTTCTTCTTTCTTCCATCCTACACAACAAATTAAAAAGTGAAATTTCATCACCTACCTAGCCTTTTCTTCTTTGAGAGATCTACCCACCAGACATTGTGTTCATTTTCTTTCAAAGATTGAATCCATTGCCCAAATAGATCCCTTTCTTATTTCCAGCAAACCCCATAAAATATTTTCACCTATTAAAAAATCTAGCCACTATTCCTCAAAGAAAATCCTTTTTTATAGACCAAGTGACAAGAGAGATCCCTCTCTGCACTGAAAGGCTAGTTTTAGTTCTGAAGTGGTTTTGTGGTTACCTTTGTGAGTTGCCTCCTCATCCTAGCCAATTTACTTAGTGTTAACATTTTTGGCGTCGTTGTCGAGGAGTGAAGGTGAAATATTCCCTGGGATAAACGAAAAATTTCATATCTAATTGGTGATGGTGGACAACAGTCAGACACTAAGAAGCTGTAAATCATCCACTTGGGGACTCCATTATCAGTTGTATCCAGATGTCAGAGTATCAATGACAACTCTATTTTCTGAAGGTTTTAAAGCTTAAAAAATGGCACTAGTGACTCCATTGGATTTGATGAAGAACTCAGATGTTGCTACAGTGGTTTCAAGGTATGCATGTTTGGAATTTTCATAGAGTTATGGTTTTCCAAATTCTTTACCCAAGGATGGATATTGTTTAAGTAATGGTAAAAAATTTAATGGTGAGGATTTGAGTTTGGCTTTGAAGCATATATCAAATTTTTGTGAATTTACTTATCTTCTTAGAATCAAGAATGAAGATGTATTCCTTAGGCTATTTTATGACTCGTTCCAAGGAAAATGTAGAAGTTGGGTTGAAGGTTAACCTGCCAAATCCATAAGATCTTTTTCAATTTTTTGGGTTATTTTCTTGGAAACATGGATGGAAAAAGCAGAGTTTGTAGCAGACTCACTTTTCAATCAAGGTTTTATAGAATGGAAGGATACATACACTGATGAGGAAGTGGAAGAAAACTTGTCTTCAATTTTGAATTCTTATTTAAAGTCATGTAAATGCAGTTCAGAAGATAAAATCCAGTTTTTGGAGGAATTTGCCAAGGACATTGAGAAAGATCTATAGGTTTTAAAGATCAAGAAATACCCCTAACTRTTCAATTTTAGGGTCTTTCTTTTGAAGCTTCATTTCATTAGAACCAAAAAGACACATTATTGTCTTTTTCCTTTGATTCCAAAGATCTTGTAGCAGACTATACAGAGGATTGTTTCGACTTAAATTTTCAACCATTTTTTCCCTATGGAGACAAATTACAACGTCGTTTTTTGTTACATGTTCCAATCTCGATCTTGTTGAAGCACAATCAGGAAGCCATGTTAACTAAGCAACTGCTTTATTGGTTGCATTTGCATTTTAGTGTTATTTGATTCAACATTTGTCTTCAGTAGATTAGAGTAGGATTGTGTGCCAATGAGCTCATAGTTGAGCATTCTTCAGTAGTTTTTAATTCAGTTTCAACATTCAGTTTATAGTCAGCAAGGTGAAATAACTGCAAGCTCCAGTTTGCAGTTTGGATTTAGTTGCAAAATGAGTTGGATATAGGGAATGGGATCAGCCCAATGGATAAGGCACCTGGTCTACTATTCTTTTCTACATCACAGGGAGGACATCATCCCCATTGGAGCCAAATGTTAGCATCATTATTTTCAAAGTAGAGTTATAGGGATGTCAACAGTTTACAAAGTCATGCCTTGGTATTGAGAAGACCAATGCATTCCAACTTGAGTCATTGAGTGTGTGTGCGTGTTCCTTTAAAGAGTTGTGTCTCATTAAATGTTGTCAAGGTCATTGGTTCATTCTCAAATAAAATCTAATTGGCATGTGTAAAAGACTCAAGTCATAGGTCTAGGTGAACTGGTTTTTTGATGATGTCATGGAGAATAATGAAATATTGTGTATATTGGAGGGTCATCAAAGATCATTATGGCATTTTTACTACCTATGGAGTGGTTTTTGTACTTAAACTGCAGAAATTGCACATGCTGTGTAAATATGATGTGTAGGTGCCTAGGTGCTACCTAAAGTGTCTTGTCATCCAAAATGGACCTATCTCTGTCAAAATTCCATTTTCTCAGCTTACATTTGTCTTTTATCACCTATTTCTCATTACACAACATCCTCCTCCAGCGATCAGACCTCTTCTCCACATCAAAATTGAATTACTCCACAAGCTATGCGTCCTCTGCTCACCCTACACGTCCTCTTTTTTCGATGCACAAGTGATGAAAGGTAAAGACTAGTGTCTACTAAACATCCTACACCTACAATTCTAAGATCTAGATTCAGCTCTGCCCTATGGTGAACCCTTTGACAATGGAGTAAACCTTATCCTTTTTTCTCGTTGCGCAAATTTTACTGAAAAATTTCAGCCTTTGAGCCTTCTCATCTTTATCAACACCATTTTTATTTGTGCATCTCTCTCAAATGCTCAATCAAAATTGAGAAAAAGTGCATTGTTGTTTAGACAGGTAAGAAGCTTGAAAAGACAAAACCTATCATTGAAAAAAGAAAATAGGTCTCTCAAGCAAAGAATGCAAGTTGATGATGAAGCTAGAAGGAGGTTAGGGCTACTTGTAGAGGTGGATGAGATTTAGGTTCATTCCTACACCATTTTTGTTTTTTGAAGAACCCTTGAAAATACACCAGTTTTGAGTTTTGCTGAAAACTGCATTGTACATAGTTTGTGTAGCAATCTTGCACTACACAAATTCTACAAGCATATTTAAAGATGATAAATACTAGAAAATGATTTGTGAGTGGCCCAACAGTCATGAATAGCCTCCACATATGTTGCAGCCACCATTTGGATGTGTCTTGAAGAAAAAACTAGATGTGTTGTGCAAAATGCGTTATGCAAATGCTGAAGGTCACATTTACACAACGAATCACACCAGCTTGCTACGCAAGTGTTGTAGGTACATAGAGGGTTAAAGGAAATTGGATAGTGATTGATGTATGATACAAAACTCATTTTTAGGCTCCGACAATGATGAATCCACCACCTAAATGAATTTTTTTGAATAAATCAAACACGCTACGCAAAGTCTACAGGGCATGCTACATAAGTTATGGAAATGACTATTTTTGCAGTCAAATTCAAGATCATTTTCTGACCAACTGGAGAAGAGTTTTGAAAATCCCAGAGTGGTTTTTGTCAGGAATGAACTCAATAAAAAATACCTCTCTCAAATTTTACACATGATGTCATAGCTTGAGAGATGTGAATGAATCTTTACATCCCATTTTTCTAGATTTAAGCATTTCATGTTTTCATGTTTTAGTCATCCTCTTTGGGCACCTATTTTAAGGATCTGGAGAAGAATATTTGAAAACAAAAGGTGATTTTTGTCAAGAATGGACCCAATAAAAAAAACCTCTCTTAGTGTTTACATAAGTGTTATTATTTGGAAGATATGAAATAAACTTTGAGGCCTATTTTCAAGAATTTCGCCAAGCCAGATTTGTTGACAGAGTTCTAGAATCTTTGAAATTCGACTTTATGGACCTCCAACTTAGCAAGGTGGATCCAAAATTGATATGGATATTGAAGAATGGATACTCTTCTATCAGATCCCATGATTTTCTCTTCAGTTGGCACATTTTTAGTTGGTCAAAAATCAAACCCTAGATAGTAGGATATGAGTAGATTTTTAGCAAATATTTTTTCCTAAGCTATTGTAACAACTCTCTATTTTTGGAAAAGATGGATTTCGACCTCCTTAGGCTAGAATATGATATATATATATATATATATATATATATATATATATATATATGAGCACTTTGAATGTGCAAAAGGTTGGCAGAAGCACAAAGGACAAATCTTACTTGAATATTGTACAAACTTCTAATTTGAATGAAATACTAGTGCAAATGTACAGAGTCTTTTCATACCAAATATTCTTTTGGTGATGACCTGAAGTATGTTATTCCTTTCTTGTATGTTCTTCTAGTTTACTTTACCTTTCATCTGCAACATTTCATATGTTTAAATTGGATATCAAAGGTTATGAAATTCATCTAAATGGTGTTTTAGATTCAAGCAATTTAAACTTTGTTTTTCTTATTAACTTATCAGAATTCCTCTTTCATGGTGCTCTAATTTTTGTTATGTGTTTCTTCTTTCTTCCATATACACAACACATTAAAAACTGAAATTTCATCACTTACCTAGCCTTTGCTTCCTTGAGAGCTCTACCTACTAGACAATGTGTTCATTTTATTTCAAAGATTGACTCCATTGCCAAAATAGATCCCTTTCTTCTTGCCAAAAAACCCCATAAAATATTTTCACCTATTCAAAAATATAGCCATTGTTCCTTAAAGAAAATCCCTTTTTATAGACCAACTAACAAGAGAGATCCATCTCTGAACTGAAAGGCTACATTCAATTCTGAAGTGGTTTTCTGGTTACCTTTGTGAGTTGCCTCTTTGACCTAGGAAATTTACATAGTGTTAACAGGGGGAAGAAAAGATACTTATTTTCAAGTATATCAGTGGATTAACTCCTTATATTAAAAATGAAATGTAATTCCTCACTATTGTCACTCTTGTAAAAGTATATCATTCCACTATTAGTATTGAGGAAAAAATGAAGTTGAAAGATCGTTGCTTGACCAGACCAATTTTTCAACCTATCAAAACGAAAGATTACATCATTATTGAATTTGGGAAACTCAAATAATCCACTCAAACTATGTCACAAAAATAGGTGGGAAAAATTTCTTCAAGAAATGAATATGCAATATCCAACATCCTATAAGAAAATAGTGTGACTATCATAGTTCATCTTGGCATGATTCATTTGAATGAAAATATTATAAGACATTCTTGACATAGATGTTTACATCCAAATCAGGTCCAATTGCAACAAATATGGATAAGGCTATCATGAATTCAATCCAAAATCATCAACTCTATTGGTGTTGACTTCAAGAATCCTATAAAATTTGACCATGGTCGATAAAGAGGAAAGTGAATGAATATTCCATACATGGATATGGGTGAAATACATCCCGTTACATCTGATTGTGGACAATTTCAATCAAAAAAAAATTGTCTCTAAAGACCTTATAAAGAAATTGGGCCTTGTTACTACTCCACTTATGCATCCTTACAACATCAATTAGATGAAAGATGGACAAGAACTTAGAATCACCTAAAAATGCAATCTTGCCTACTTTATCAAGCCTTTTAAGGATGAAGTAATTTGTGACATAACACCACTCTCAATAGTTAATGTTCTATTTGGAAAACCATATGTATGGGATAGACATGACAATTATCAATCTAGACCACATAAATTTATTTTCAATATCAAAGATTAGTGGTATGGAATTCCTAAATTTCAAGCTAAGTCAACAATATCTATAATTTCAGAAAAAGAAGTAAAAAATCTTATCAACCATGCTTAGAAATTCATGTTGTTAATGATTAAACCTTAGTGTTTTGAGAAAATCATAGTAACTAGTCAAGTCTCCACTCACAACAACTCACGAAAACAAAAAAAAGTTGATAGAGTACTTGAAGAATACAAGGACATACTCAAAGAGATAACTTGAGTACCATTATATTTCCAAGTAAAATGACTCATATATCTTGTTCATGGATCTTCATCAACTAATGCATTTGTTTACAAAAGTTCTATTTTAGAGAATAAATAAATCCATAGACAAATTTAGGCATTGATCCATAAAGGGAACATTTGACCTAGTTCTTCTCCTTCTGGAAGTCCAGTGGTCTTAGTTCCTAAGAAAGATGGAACATGACACATGTGCATTAAAAACAAGGCTCTCAACAAAATCTCAGTAAATAATTAATATCATCTTCGTAGAATAGAAAATCAACTTCATTATTTGAAAGATTCTAAATCATTTAACAAACTCAACCTCAAGTTAGGATGTCATCAAATCTCTATAGAGTCCTCAGATGTATGAAGAACTACTTCCAAAACTAAGGGAGGCTTGTTTAAATTCATAGTCATGCCTCTTGGCCACATCAATGTGCTTGAATATTTCATGAGGTATACGAATGACCTTATTAGATCTTTAGGAGGAAAATATGTCTTTGTTTATTTAAATGGCATCCTCATTTTTAGTAGATTATGGGATGAGAATTTACAACACATTCAACAAATGCTTAACACTCTCGGTAGCATAAATTTTGCATGAAGTTGGAGAAGTGTTTTCTTACAATGTACTTGGGCTATTTGATCAAATCTAAAGGCATTCAATTTGACCTAGAAAATATTCAAGTCATCAAGAATTGCCCCGATTTGAGAAACATTCATGAACTAAGGAGTTTCATTGGTTTAGCAAATTTTTATCATAGATTTGTGTTAATATTCAACCACATTGCATGGTTGATGAATCAATTGACTGAAGGAGGTGTAAATACAATATTGAAATGGAAAATAACACAATAATAAGATTTTGAAAAGCTTAAGGAAAAGCTTTGTATAGCTCCACTGCTCATTCTACTTAATTTGCATTGGCCATTTGAAATTGAGACTAATGCTTCAGATTATGCTATGTCCATAGTGATCACTCAAGTAGGTCACCCAATAGAATTATATTCAAACAAATCCATTGATATTGTTTGTAAGTACTTGACTTACGAAAGGGAATTGTGTGAAGATATACAAGCAGTTAAGAAATCAAGACATTACTTTAAAGGTAAAAAATGATCATTCATATAAAATAAAAACCTGTATTGTTCACTCCTTCATAGTATATTTTACAAACTATAGGACAACTCAAGTGAATTAGTTACCTATAGTAATTTTAGTTGGCAATTAAGCATTTGAAAGGCAAATCCAATGCACCAATTGATTATCTTATCCGACCACCAATCATTTCCCTTTTTAATGTTAAGTATGCATGGATATGATACCATTAATTGGCCTCAATTTTATGAATATGGAACTAATTTATCCTCGGTGTATTGAAAAATCCAGATAGGCAATTTGATTTACATCGACTATCGCTTGAAGGACAACTTTCTTTACAAGTTAGGACAAGTTTGTGTACATCTAGGTGAGTAGTTGCATAAGCTTATCTATGATCCAAATTACATCAAAACAATAGGTCACTTTGGAGTATCAAAGAATATTATGGTACTATAGAAGTATTTCTATAGAATTCACTCAAGTTAAATGTTGACAAATATATCAAGTCATGTGTGGTTTGTGCCATCACCAAGCCAAAAAATCCTTGACAGAGTTTGTATACACCCTTGCCTATTCTAGATTTACCGGCGGAATCCATTTGTATGGATTTCTTGAATACATATCCTCTCACCAAGCACCAACATGATGCAATTCTAGTAGTGGTTAATATATTTTTTGAAATGACTATCCTTACACCTAGTTACAAGAAGACTACAATTTCTTAGAAAACTACTCAAATCTTCTTTGAGCATGTTTGGAAGAACTATGGTCTACCAACTTCAATAATCACCAATCATGACTTGATATTTGTTAGCATCTTTCGGAAAAAACTCTAGTAGAAAATTGACACACAACTATTTATGTAGGAAACATTCCATCCTCACAAATATGGATAGACTGAAGTTCTAAATCACATGGTGGTATAATTGCTTCATATGCACAATGAAAAAGCATCACAGAACATGGGATGATATTTTCCCATATATCCAACATAGTTATGACTGATCTCAATACAGTTCAATCGAAAAGAGTCCATTTGAAGTCTATTATTGATTTAATCCCTTAGAGATTATTGAATTAGTCAATCGAATGACTATTTCTTTTGACACAGAACAAGAATGTAACATCTCGCTCTTGTGCACCCTGAGAAGACTTATTCTTTGAGGACACTTGCGTGCAAGTGATCTGGGAAATTATACTATTGGGTGTTTAGATTATGATTATGAGATATTGTGGATTTGATGATAAGTTATTTTTGTTGTATTTACATCGACATGTGCTATTGAATGGGTTCTCCTGAGTGTCCAGGACTTTGGACGTTAAAGGATGCCGATGCACCAATGAAACTCCTTGGACTCCAGATCGAGTCAGAGAGTGGATTGTTAGGGTTTGAACGTTGTTTATGTGACATATGTACATATGATTAGGTATTATGATGTTGATTATTATCACTGACATGTTTCGTTGATGGATGCAGGCTGAGGATATCTTGTCGACCAGACTCACATTTGGAGTAAAGGGGTCACACACAACAAGCAAAGACATTGGGGGAGAGGTGTGGAAGCAGCCCTGCCATAGCCTGATAGTCCTCCCATCATGGCTCGAACTGTAGGTTAATGATTACCTAGACCGAGAAGACCCATGATGACATGAGGGAAGACTATGACAGTCGATCACAATGATTCTAAAGGGCATGCAATAAGGTAGGGTCCTTATTCCTTAGAGCCCCTTAGTCTCCCACAAGATCACGGGATGGAGTATTGACTCTAGGGGTTTGACATCTACCAAATTCAATCAAGACGCGACTGACACCCTTGGAGAACATAATGTGTCTTGAAGGGTACATCGCGCAAATAAAATGGAAAGAGGCGAGTGGCACCCTTGGAGCACTATAATGTCCCCACTTTGGGACATCATTATATTAAAGAGTGTTATGATGACCAGAGTAGCTAGATGGAGGTTATAGCGAGTACGGGGACTATTGATGGGTATTTTGGGGTCCATATTACATCTCTCATCTTATTTTATCATCATGATCCATTCCGCACAACTTGGTTTTGGTTCCATTGCATTCCAATGATTTCTGTGATTTTGAGTTATTTTGGGCTATAGGTTAATTAAATTCACTAAGGAGGTCATATTGGTCATAATAATTTGAGGAACCTCTTAGTGTAATAACTCATTGAAATCAGGAGGAACAACACTATAGGATAAGATGATGACAAGTGAATTTCAGTGGACAGGGAAGCCACAAGGAGAGATAAGGTACTTTTCAGAGGTAAAAAGGTTAATTAACTAATTAAAGTGACTTAATTAATTAATTAATAATTAAATAAAGAAAATTCACTTTGGAGAGACAAGGTGAGAAAGGAGGATAAAAGAGATATAGGGGCCTCTATTATCTCATTCATGTTGATTATCATTTTGATATCTGGCTTCTAGCTAGTGAGACCATGCACTTGGGGGTTTTGAGGGTTTTGACTTAACAAACCCTAGAGCTCAACTAGGTGGTGAAAGATCCCACCCAACCTGGTCCAAGATTTGTCACGGAGGTGAGAGATTCCTCCCTCACAATTCTACATCAAATCTACGTTGTTTCAGAAGGATCTTACACCAGCCACACGTACAGAGAGAGAGAGGGTGCACCATTGAGGGTTTCCAGCAAGCAAGGCGCATTTGTGGAGCTGGATCAGTTCATTTTGGCCAAGGAGAAAGGATTTTGGAGATTCCAGTAACTGGGTTACCTTGGGAGAGACCATAGCATCCTTCTTGGCCCATCTAGGAAGTATTTTGATGGAGCATTGATTTATTTGGAGAGTGGGACGAGTTCTCCAAGAGGAGGGGCGCAATCTTGGAGTGGATCTACTCTTGGAGAAGGCCCAATATTCATTATTCAGCTAGGAATATATCCTATCGTGTTCCTAGACATCAGATCTACATTTATAGAGTGTTTTGATTTCTATTGGTGCCAAGGAGGGAGAGGGCTGAATTGTTGACGGTATTCATCTTTCCAACAAGGCGTGGCTTATCCATTTTTAGGGTTTGGCACTTCAGAAAGCCCAGATCTCATATTCTTATTCATCTATTGTAGCCAGGTGGCCTTTGGAGGCTTGTATCTTCTATTCTTGATCTTTATTGAGGATTATCCTCATTTTGTTATGATCTAGTAGCTATATTGTACCAGATCTACAGATCCATTGTATTAGGGTCTTTTTCTTTATGAATAATACCAGATATGAGGTATTTTGAGTTTTATCTTATGTTGTTGATATTGCATTTGCTTGAGGTACGTTCCATTGCTATATATTCTTGATTATTGCTTCAAAAACACATATAAATCATCATATTAAACCCTAGTGCAAGCTAAAAGAACAAATCAACAAAGTGTTTTTCAAAATGCCACAACCAGAAAACAATAAAAAATTCCTGAAAAACGCAATGTTCTTGGCATCTTGGCTTGGGAACATTACAGTGGTATCAGAGCATTGATCCTCCCAGCAAGTGGGGATTATCTCATGCATAAAAATAGTGGAGATGGATATTAAGGATTTTGCTAGAGAGGTTGTATGTTGTGAATGGGAATACTACACCCTTAATGAGGGACTTAGGGCTGAGTTAACATTCCAACAGTATATATCCATAAACAATCGTAGGTGGAGCAAAGATGAGGTCATAAAGTGGGCCGACATAACAAAGAGATACAAAACCATAACAACTAGATGGAAGGAAGCACAAAGTAACCCCATGCCCATTAAGAGCAAGCAACTTTTCTACAGTTTCAAAGTGCCTTGGGAGCCAGATCATAGATGTAGGGGTAAAGGTAAGAAACACATTATTGAGGTGCACTATGATAGTGATGATGAGGTGTGTGAGGATGTAGAGATAGATGCTTATTTGGAGCAATCCAATGATGCTAGAGACTCTTGCACAGAGGCTAGTGATTTTGGCACGCTTGGGGAGGATAGTGACCCTTTCATATTGGAGGGACAGTTGGATGATAGCACATGTAGTTCAACAACCATATCACATAGTTTTGATGACCTTACACTTCAACAGAGTGGTGACACTAGTGGGGGTTCACACGTGTTATCACCTAGACCTGATGAGATCCCTATGATGACCATGACACATTTGTCATCTTTTCAGACACCCATTATAGCCACGACACATGAGGATATCAGTGGCATTTCAGATATGATGGAGGAGCCTTGTGTGAGGGATGCACACCATGGACATATGGATCCACATACCCAAGAGGAGAGACATGACTTGGAGACAGTGGACCTTATACATACCTATCAACATGAGGATATTGAGTCGCTGTTTTGGAGACTCCATTGGTTCAACAATTTATTGAGACTGACAGATTGATGGGACACTTACTTCTAGGACCGACCTGCAGTGCTGAGGATGCACTGCTTATTGGTCGGGATGACCATAGCACATGTTTGGACACATATGTATGGGATCCAGGCACAAATGATAGTCGCAGGGTGAGTGCACATGGGGATACAAATGCTCATACATGATACAATATGATTCAGAGGGAGTTAGTCATTGGTGATGATGTGCAATCGCTTACAGGAGGACCTAGTAGTACACTGGAAATAGGGCAGTTCAGTGCTTTATCTTTTGTAGAGAGTGTTGTTGGGGATTCTATTGTTGACACTAGCAGTGAGGGACATGAGGTAACACCTCAGCATGAGTGTGATCATGAGTCATGCTACTTGGTAGGATAGTTGAGAGTCAGTGAGGACATGATCATGGCAGCCACTAGGTGCATTGATGATACACATGCATTGGTGGCCGATTATTGCTGGAGGGCATCATTGGCACATGATGGTTCAGATGGGGGATTTTCCATAGATGACTTTCATACTCTCATGGAGAGAGTGTCTGTGATGAGGACCGACTACCAACATTTGTTGATGGACACAAACTATCTATTGAGGATTGTCGAGATGTATCACAGGGCCCTGAGGGAGTAGGAGATGGAGGTGGACAAAATCACTCATGAGTTGGAGAAAAATAGAGGATTATTGAGAGGCACACAGACATCCCTTCAAGAATCAGAGTCCAGATCATAGGATCTTCTCAAGGAGATTCGTCAAATATCCACTACATCTATCTTAGTGGAGGCTCAGATATATCATTCAGTCACATTGCTAGAGGATGTTGGTGGTATAGCAGAGGAGAACTAGTTGATGGAGGAGCATGAGTAGTACCCAAAATCACTGATGAGTAGGTAGAGTTATGATCCAAAGGCACAAGATCTACCCTCCATGAGGATCTTTGAGATAGTCGAGCACTCACATACACATGAGGACTCCAGATCCAGGGGCAGTTTTGAGGACACTTCCATTTGTTTCCCAGGAGTGATTGACCTTCATGTAAAGGTTAATCGAGTGGTACACCCAGGATCCATGATGTTGTAGGAGTATACCAGAGATTACATGAGCATACAATGGTGAGTTCTATCTCACAGAGACATGCATATATGTACAGTGGGATTCAGAGGGGTGTATTGGTTTCCAGGGAGGATACACACTTAGTAGAGCATGGAGTTGTCTCTCCTTTGCAGCAGCACATAGTACTGGGGGATCACCTTTATAGTAGAAACATCCATAGGGATGATGATGATGGGGATTCAGTGATGATCACAGGTGAGTATGTACCATGGGTATCAATGTACGAGATTTTGTTTGAATCCTTCGGATTAACCAAAGCACATGATACCTTCTATTCCTACAGTCAACCATAGATGTTTATGTTATCTTTTCTCGACACTTTTATCATTGAAAGAAACAGGAGGTGAGATAGATAGTGGAAGAGGACATGGAGAGTGGGTAGGCCGAGACCACCCGACAGGAGTGCTTTTACGACATACAACAAGATAGGGGTGGATCATCATAGGTAGACAGTTGTGACTTTGTTCGTGATGGTGAGAATCATAGGCCAGCGGATAAAAAACATCTTAGAGGGAGACACAGATACATATTCTCATAAGGATGAGCACGGAGGGCTTCAGACAGTGATCAATATGACATAGGATCAATTAGCAGGGATTGGAAGTGATAAACTTCCAAGTTTGGCATGGGATCCAGGAGTTCACCTTGTTAATAGGTTGTTTCACTTTATGATGACCCAGGTTGCATCGGAGAGCCACATAATTAACTTTAGGTTGGTTTTGAGTGGGCTTGGAGGGTCTTGTCCTATGGAGTTAGATAGTTTCTCCCTTTTGATCATCATGATAGAGCATGGAGATGGTTGGGCAGGTACTGCTTCCACATAGATTCTTTTATAGATGAAGCTTTTGGACAACAAGTCCATTTTCCACAAGTATTCGAGCTTGAGGATCCAGGAGTGGGGGATCAAATATGTATGCATGGAGTATACAATCATGGTCAGAGTAGTGCAACGCCAACATGGTGATCTTTGGCAAAGACTAGCATGGGACCCAGGGATTGCAGGGTTGAGAATTTCACTGACTGATAGAGGCGAGTGGACCCTTGCAGGGAAAAGTTATTTTGACTTTCTAGTGAGCTTCAATGTTGAGAAGAGCACATCACTTGAGGGTGTCTCATGGAGGTCTTGCAATACCTCATTATGGAAGCAACATGTGAATTTGATGGAGACCTTGTTGGTCTTGATATGGACTCAGTGGATGGACTCATTCTAGGATGAGGCCATGTGTCATGTGCAGGAGACTCCTGGTGTTGATATTATTCATGATCATGCTTCACAAGGTATTACAATTCACATCCTAATATGGGACGTAGGGGGCAGAGTGCGTGATACATCATCTTTGGATGGAACCTACTGTGTGTACCACAGGTGGAAATGGGACCTTGATAATATATCTGGATGGGTTCAATTATTTCTTAATGATAATCAATATTCTAGTAGGGAGGACTGTAATGTCCCCACTTTGGGACATCATTATATTACAGAGTGTTATGATGATGAGAGTAGCCAGATGGAGGTTATAGCGAGTACATGGAATATTGAGGGGTATTTTGGGGTTTAACTTGCATCTCTCATCTTATTTCATCATCATGATCCATTCTGCACATCTTGGCTTTGGTTCCATTACATTCCAATGATTTCCATGATTTAGAGTTATTTTGGGCTATATGTTAATTAAATTCACTGAGGTGGTCATATTGGTCATAATACTTGGAGGAATCTCTTAGTGTGATATCTCATTGGAATCAGGAGGAACAACACTACATGATAGGATGATGACAAGTGACTTTCAGTGGCCAGGGAAGCCACAAGGAGAGATAAGGTACTTTTCAGAGGTAAAAAGGTTAATTAATTAATTAAAGTGATTTAATTAATTAATTAATAATTAAATAAAGAAAAGTCACTTTGGAGAGAAAAGTGAGAAGGGAGGATAAAACAGACATAGGGGCCTCTATTCTCTCATTCATGTTGATTATCATTTTGATATCTCGCTTCTAGCTAGTGAGCTCATGCACTTGGGGGTTTTGAGGGTTTTGACTTAATAAACCCTAGAGATAATCTTGGTGGTGAAAGATCCCACCCAACCTAGTCCAAGATTTGTCATGGAGGTGAAATATTCCTCCCTCACCTTTCTACATCATATCTATGCAGTTTCAGAAGAATTCTCGATCTAACAGTGAAGAAGACTTGAAATCTTGAAATTATTTGCAAGTAAATTTTATGTGTTAAAAGCAAATGGATCAACTTTGCAACACATTAATTAAAGAATTACTCATGCAAGATACAAATAAGCAGCAACATAATCAATGAACATAAGAACATAAACACAACAATTGATAAAGGAGTTCACCCCTCTCTTGGGCTACATCTCCTGGTCCAGCTTCCAATGGATCATTATTATTAATTTCTCAAAGTGCTCAAAAACATGCCTTACAATGCTGAAACTGACCAACTGACTGCTCCAATGGCTTCAGAGCATCCAAAAACCCCTAGCTGGGATTTTTCGGCACCTCAATCGATCGAAAAACGAAGAATTTAGGCCTCTTGGAAGTCCCCCCTTCAAGCTTGTTGTCTCTGCATCTACAGAGCGCACCCTTGTCACATGAACCTAGCACACACACAATTTAAAGCGTGAAAACCCATCACCGGACGCAACCGCGCCAACGGTGCGAACTGTAGGATGGTTATGGGTGCACCAGCCCCTAACCGCCTAGCACTTGGGCATGTGAGGGTCGTATGACCACGCTCTATAAGAAAAATTCTAACGGTTTGAAACTGTTCCAACTCCCTCTCCGTGCTCCGGTTGTGGTCATATGTAACACCACAAAACTGCGGGCTTTACACATTGCAAACATAAATTCTGCGTGCCCATTCCACGGAGGGCATGGTCATATATATAACCCATGCGACCGGGGCTCCATTCTATTGTAACCACTCCCGCGCACAAATATTACAACAGGTCATATGTTATATAACAAAACCACGGGCCAGGGCTAAGCCTCGGCCTGACCCCCACCCATATATACAACATTTGATTTTAAATACAATGCAAACAATCATATGGTAAGCAACAATGTATGGGCGTATTGGTCGGGCAGACTTTGTTAAAGCATTACACTAGTGGAGAGGTCTAGGGTTCGACCCCCATGGACCCATAAAATTTTAATCAAACCAATAGCCAATAAAGGGGTGCCACATGGCAGCCCATGACTGGGCCACGTGGCACCTTACCATTGATAAAAAATATGCCACGTGTCGCATTTCGATTTGACCAGTTGTCAACCACATCACCTCTGCCACATCAGCGTATGGATGTACGACCCTGCCATGTCAGCCTGTACGAACTGTATGGACTATACAGTCAGCATCCCCTTTTTTACCTGTTTGACATTCTGAACAGATTGCAATATCTCTCGCTCCTGATGTCCGTTTGAGACGAAACAAGTTGTGTTGGGTTCGCAACGATGAGACCTACACTCTCACCCGATTTGAAGTGATTCTGGGCACTTTGAAGTTTTGAGCAAAATTTGATCCCCTGATCACACCTCCCCATTGGGAAGCTTTTGGACCTCCAAAAGACTATTTTCAGTCTATGTGAAGATGAGGGTATAGTTCCCTCACCCTTCCAGCCTCAATCCACTTGGCTTTGCTTGGATTCACCCCTTTAAGACCAACTCGAAGATACTCCACATTTCCTCATTTTGAAGTTTGCATTCTCCTGTCAAGGATGGTGTCTTCATGTAGTTTTGTAAGATATTCTGGGGAAAAATCATCTATAGAAGGAATCCGAACATGCTCTCCTTGATCATCAATCAACAGAGGCTCATACAATTTCAAATTCTCAACATTAACAACTGCATACATCTACATATAAGGAGGTAAATCTAAACAAAAAGCATTGTTACCAATCTTGTCGATAATCTTGAAAGGACCATATCGAATCGGTTTCAACTTTTTACCTTCTCCTTTAAGCCTCTCCTTACTCATGTAAAGCCAAACTTCATCTCCAACTTGGAAACTGTGATCAACACGATGCTTGTCATGTCTCATCTTGTACTTGGCCTGACTCTTTTCCAACTGCTCTTACACCACTTGATGTATCGACTGAATTTGTTCAATGAGATTTTCTACCCTATCAATGTCATATTGACCATCAATAGCAATATCTTTCCCAAAGATTAAATCTAAAGGAGACTTGGG
>ML793808.1:140335-151075 GCA_009831015.1 Picea engelmannii
CGGATGAAAAGATGTGCTCTTTTTAAGTTTGGTGTCCATGAGTGCCCATAAACTCGACCAAAAACTTCCAACAAATCGAGAATCCCGATCAGAAATAATGGACTTAGGCAATCCAAAATGCACCCAAACATTTTGAAATAACATATGTGCCATTTGTTCTGTTGTTACCTGCTTAGTACAAGGCATCAAAATACACATTTTGCTAAATCGATCAACCACAACATAAAGATAATCATGATTTCATCTCAACATAGGTAAACCACTTACAAAATCCATGGAAATACTTTCCCAAGGTCGAGAAGGAACTGGAAGTGGAGTATACAAACCCAACTTTCGATTGCTAGGTTTACTTGTGGCACACAACGAACATCCTTGAACATATCTTGAAACACTTCATTCATTTTAAGCCAGTAGCAATATCTTTGCAAATTAGCCACTGTCTTGCCTACACCAAAATGACCAGCAATAAGAGAAGAATGTCCTTCCCTTATGATGTTGATTCTTTCCCCCTGTGGAATACACAACTTGCCAAGATGATATAAGAGATTATTATGCACATGATAATCCAATTCTTCAACATGGTTAGAGTGGCACAAAGTTGCATACACTTCTTGAAATCAGTATCTAAAGCATATTTCTCCACATAACTTTCATGCATTATAGGACTCTACTTAAGAATAATTGAAGAACTAATAATAGGCCTTGAAAGCATATCAACGACTTTGTTAAAAATGCCCTTCTTATACCTGATAACCAAATGAAACTGTTGAAGAAAACCCATCCATCTGAAGTGCCTAGCTTGATGTAGCTTTGTCTGTGATTTTAAGTATTGCAGAGGTTGATGATCAGTGTGAATAATGGTTTCTTTTCCCAACAAATAATGCTTCCATTTTTTAACACTTTGAACCAATGCATACAATTCCTTATCATAAGTAGGATAATTAATCTCAGCACCATTAAACGTCTCAGAATGAAAACAAATTGGCTGACCATACTATAGCAAAACTACTCCCATTGTATAATTACTTGCATTTGTTTGGATTTCAAAAGGTTGTCTTAAATTTGGAAGTGCAAGAACTGGCGCTGAACTGATCTTTTCTTTCAAAGTATCAAAAGCCTGTTGTTTCTTACCTACCCATTGGAAAACTTGCTTGACATTTGTCACAGCATGTAATGGAGCTACAATGGAAGAAAAGTTAGCAATAAACTTCCTCCAATATTGGGTTGTTCCCAAAAAAATTCTTACCTCTGTCGCATTGCTGGGCCTGGACCATTCCAAAATGACTTTGACCTTGGAGGGATCAATTTTTAATTCACCTCGACCAACAATATGCCCTAAGTAAATAAGTGAAGTTTTGCCAAATTCACATTTGGACAACTTCAAAAACAACTGTTCTTTTCTCAAAACATCCAAAACTTGTTTCACATGTTCAACATGCTCTTCACGAGTTTTGCTAAAAATCAAAATATCATCTAAGTAGAACATAACACAATCATCCAAAAAAGGCCTTAAGACATCATTCATAACTCTCATGAAAGTAGCAGGTGCATTGTAAAGTCCAAAAGGCATTACCATCCATTCAAACAAACCTTGCTTAGTTTTAAAAGTTGTCTTCCATGTGTCTCCCTCGGAAATCCGGATCTGATGATATCTGCTTCTCAAATATAACTTAGTGAAATATTTGGCATCTTTTAATTGATCAAGCAAATCATCAATTCTAGGAAGAGGATAACGATTCTTAACTGTAATTTTGTTCAAAGCCCTGAAATCAACACACATACACCACGTACCATCTTTCTTTGGAATTAACACAATTGGAGATCCACATGGCGATGAACTTGGTACAATAACCCCTTTGTCGAGCAACTCCTAAATTTGTTTTTTAATCTCACCATTTTCCATAACTGACATTCTATACTTACCAATGTTTGGAAGAGGACAGTCTTGTTGCAATTGAATTTCATGTTGGATTCCTCTTTTCGGAGGTAATCCCTTAGGTTCTTTAAACATTTCATCATATTGATTAACAACTTCAAATAGATCAGATTTTAACTTGGTATCACAACCTTGAAATGCTTCATTTTCAACATCATCTTTAGGTTTGATCATTAAGAGAACAAAATTCTTACTAGAATTAACTAATCTCATCATTTGTCCCGCATTTATAAGTGATAAATTCATCTTCTTTGTGTGGGCTCTAACAATGTACTCAATCCCATCTTTCAACAAATGATACTTATTCTCATGACGATGAAAAATAACTTTCCTATTGTACAAGTACGGGCTTCCCAACACAATACCACAGATATCCAACAGAATAACATCAAGCTCTACCTCATCAACGAAATTTGCAGTCATAGAAAACCTAATTTTACACCTTCTTGTTACATGTAACTTACCATTATCACATATCCAACCAAGAGGGTATGGCTTAGGATGTGGAATTGTTTCCAACGTAAGTTTCTTAACAGTTTCTTCATAAATAAGGTTTGCTTGAGATCCAATATCAAATAGAGTATCCATCTTAGTATGCTTTGAAACAACCCTTATGTGAAAAAGTTCATTTCTTTCTTTTTCTTGTTGAGTTACATTGACATTATTGTTACTTGAAGAACTAGTGCTTGCAATAGAACCATTACCTTGATAACCCATGGCTGTGATCTTTGTTTCATCACCCGAATCCGAGCCTAAATATTGTTGAACAGTTGCAGCAGTCTTTGACTTCCCTTTGTTGTTGTTGCCAAACTTTTTGGGTCATCTTTCAGAATGAAGCTTCCAACAATGGTCTTCATCATGGCCATCTTTTGAACAATGTTTACATGTGAATTTTTCTCCCTCTTTCTTAACAACAACATTATTTCTGCCATTTCCCTTGAACTTATTCTTTCCTTTGTCTCCATGGTTGAACGTCTTCTTGTTACCCTCATGAGTGTCGTTCCTTCCTCTTGCTTCCAAATGAGTAGCCTGTACACAAACTTCATCTAGATTCGAAGGATTAAACATGAGTATAGTATGTCTCAAATAACTATGTAAAGCTCCAATATATTTGAGCAAAGTTTCCTGAGAAGACAAATCTACTCCCAAAACCAAAGCTCTTCTCCTAAACTCTTGAGTAAAGCTTTGCACACTCTGTCCTTTAGCTTGTCTAAAGTTTTTCCATTCCATAGTTTCCTTTTGCTTATATGCCAATGGATAAAATTGTCTTTTAATTGCAACAATGAAATCATTCCAAGAAATTAAAATTTTACCATGCTTTTTCATATCCTCCTGAGTCTTGGATTCCCACCAAATAAGTGTTGCACTATCCAATCTTAACGAAGCAAGCTGAATTTTGGTTTCATCATCTTGAATTTTTTGTATTCTACAATATACCTCAATTTGACGTATCCAATTATTTAACTTTTCAGCATTAATTTCTCCATTGTATATTGGCAATTCAAATTTTATATCAAGCTTTAATGAAGGAATTTGCGAAGGAGTTTTACCATGTCCCTTTGGAGAATTCGGAAGAGGTCTTGAACTGGTAGAAGAAGAAGAATAAGAAGAAGATGGAGGATAGGGTGGTGGAGAAGCACCATTCCCTCCATTTCCATTTGGATTTTTGTCACCACTGCTTCCCTTATGCCTTGAAGGGTTGGAGCCTTCACCTTGCGACAATATGTTCCTTTCCATCAAGATATTCATCATCTCTCTCATCTCCATGACAACCTTTCTGAGATATTCATCTTCTGCAAGAACACGTTCATGACTTTCTTCATGAGCCATACTTAGTGAATGCCTCCTTGAAACTTGTGGTGCTTGTATATGCTTCCTCCTTGAAGGATGATATCTTGGCTCCACAAGTTGACCTTCTCCTCTTGTGAGTTTCAACCCTGTGAGCATTAGAAACAAAACACTGGCAAACAATCAAGTCTTCAAAAACCAGTGCTCTGATACCAACTTGATCTAACAATGAAGGAGACTTGAAATCTTGAAATTATTTGCAAGTAAATTTTATGTGTTAAAAGAAAATGGATCAACTTTGCAACACATTAATTAAAGGATTACTCATGCAAGATACAAATAAACAGCAACATAATCAATGAACATAAGCACATAAACACAACAATTGATAATGGAGTTCACCCCTCTCTTGGGCTACATCTCCTGGTCCAGCTTCCAATGGATCATTATTATTAATTTCTCAAAGTGCTCAAAAACATGCCTTACAATGCTCAAACTGACCAACCGACTTCTCCAATGGCTTCAGAGTGTCCAAAAACCCCTAGCTGGGCTTTTTCGGCATCTCAATCGGTCGAAAAACAAAGAAGTTGCGCCTCCTGGAAGTCCCCCTTTCAATCTTGTTGTCTTTGCATTTACAAAACACACCCTTGTCACATGAACCTAACACACACGCAATTTAAAGTGTGAAAACCCAACACCAAGCCCAACTGCGCCAATGGTGCGAACTGTAGGACGATTATGGGTGCGCCAGCCCCTAACTTCCTAGCACCTAGGCATGTGAGGGTCATATGACCGCCCTCTATAAGAAAAAGTCTAACGGTTTGAAACCATTCCAACTCCCCCTCCATACTCCGGTTGTGGTCATATGTAACACCATAAAACTACGGACTTTACACATTGCAAACATAAATTCCACGCGCCCATTTCATGGAGGGCATGGTCATATATATAACCCATGCGATCGGGGCTCCATTCTATTGTAACCACTCCCGCGCACAAATATTACAACACGTCATATGTTATATAACAAAATCACGGGCTGAGGCTATGCCCCGACCCGATCCCCACCCATATATAAAAACACTTGATTTTAAATACAATGCAAACAATCATATGGTAAGCAAAAATGTATGGGCGTATTGGTTGGGCAGACTTTGTTAAAGCGTTACACCGGTGGAGAGGTCTGGGGTTCGACCCCCATGGACCCATAAAATTTTAATCAAACCAATAGCCAATAAAGGGGTGTCATGTGGCAGCCCATGACTGGGCCATGTGGCACCTTACCATTGATAAAAAATATGCCATGTGTCACATTCTGATTTGACCAACTGTCAACCACATCACCTCTGTCACATCAGCATATGGATGTACGGCCCTGCCATGTCATCTTGTACGGACTGTACAGTCAGCATCCCCTTTTTTACCTATTTGACATTCCAAACAGATTGCAATATCTCTCACTCCCAACGTCTGTTTGAGACAAAACGAGCTGCGTTGGGTTTGCAACGACGAGGCCTACGCTCTCATCCGATTTGAAGCAATTCCGAGGACTCTGAATTTTTTATTAAAATTTGATCCCGTGACCAATTCTACACCAACCAAAGGTACAGAGAGAGAGAGGGTGCACCATTGAGGATTTCCAGCAACAGGGGTGCATTTGTGGAGCTAGATCAGTTCGTTTTGGCCAAGGAGAAAGGTTTTTGGAGATTCTAGTAACTAGGCTATCTTGGGAGAGACCATAGTGTCCTTCTTGGCCCATCTAGGAAGTATTTGGATGGAGCATTGATTTGTTTGGAGAGCGGGATGAGTTCTCCAAGAGGAGGGGTGCAATCTTGGACTGAATCTACTCTTGGAGAAGGCCCAAGCTTCATTCTTCATCTAGGGATCTATCCTATCTTGTTCCTAGACATCAGATCTACATTTATATAGTGTTTTTCTTGCAATTGGTGCTAAGGAGGGAGAGGGATGAATTGTTGACAGTATTCATCTTTCCAGCAGGGCGTGACTTATCTAGTTTTGGGGTTTGGCACTTCAAAAGGCCCATATCTCATCTTGTTATTCATATATTGTAACCAAGTGGCCTTTGGAGGCTTGTATATTCTCTTCTTGATATTGATTGAGGATTATCCTCATTTTGTTATGATCTATTAGTTATATTGTACCAGATCTGCAGATCCATTATATCAAGGTCTTCTTCTTTATGAATAATATCAGATCTGAGGTATTTTGAGTTTTCTCTTGTTTTGTTGATCTTGCATTTGGTTGAGGTATGTTCCATTGCTATATATTCTTGATTATTGCTGCAAACACACATATAAATCATCATATTAAACCCTAGTGAAACCTAAAAGACCAAATCAACAAAGTGTTTGACGAAATGCCACAACCAAAAAACAGTAAAAAATTCATGAAAAACACAATGTTCCTGGCATCTTGGCTTGGGAACATTACAAGAACATAGCTCGTCCTGAAGGGCACATCACGATTTTAACTATGTTAAGTTAATAAACATAGTGCCTAGAAAAATATCCCTCCTTAAGACCTGGTTGACCTTAAAATAAATGATGTGATAAGTAAAGTTTAATAACAAATTTTCCCTTAAGAATTGTCATCCATCCTAGTGTAATTAAAACCTAGGTCTAAGTAGAACATGTGAATAAAGAAAAACTAAATAGACATGTAACAAGAAGGGGAGTAAGAAATTCAAACTTTAATTATTAAAGAAAAAATTATAATGGAGGATTAAATTTATTAAAAGGGTAAATGGTTGTTTTTGTCTACACTTGTTAAATATGATTTTTAGTTAAAAAGAAAAAGGGAGAAACTTGAAGAAAAAAGGAAACTTAAAGAAAAGGGGAAACTCAAAGAAAAAGGGGAATGTCTAACTTAGTAAGGAATCTAGCATTTGGAACCTTATATTTATGAAATCAACTAGGATTTAAGTAAGGCATAAGTCATTTAAGAATTGTAAGAGAATAATGGGACATCGAGGATTGTTTTTAGGAACTCTTTTAAGTGGGTGAGGGAAATAAGAAAATTTAATTAATTAATAAATTGATTTTCTGGTGCAACTAGGGGATCGAGCAACATGCGTGCGTGGGAGGTTTTTTCTAATTAAATAAATGAAAAAGGAATCTAATGAGGGTTTGGGAAACTGATCACTTGAAAAATCTATAAAAAGGATGGTGGTGGAGGAGTATGGACACATTTGGCTTGTGTAAGGTTACGCTGCCAAAATTTTATCTTGAATGAATTTTCTCTTGTGGGAGTTGGGATACCCAGCTCGGGTAATGAGTGGTAGCTTGACCTTGCGAGACGAGCTAGGAGCTAGCATTCTCTGGTATTGTGTGTGTAGCCCCTTTGTGGCTCCAGGGGATGAGGGGGAAGAAGAGTACCCCTAGCGTTGGCTGAGAGGTATCGGTAAGGTCTCATCGGTCGGTAAACAGGATTCAAACGGAGCATGAGCATGTGACAGTAGTAGCATAGCCTTTGCCTTCACTTAAGGTACACATGTCTAATTTTGCAAGTGTAATTAGTTAATTTTTATGTGGTTTTATATTATATGGTATATAGAAAATGATTTCTGGATCTATGAGTGCATTTTTATGTTCTTTGCTCTTTAGTTCACTGCCTAACCTTGCCCGGTTAGTGTGAGACCACCTTCGAAATCTCCTGAAACCCCCTTGATTTCCTTATGCCTTCTTGTTCTGCTCAGTGACCATCTTGCGTTTAGATGCTTTTTTTCTCACTACGTTTGCGTACCTCCTTATCGACATCTTGGTATTTTTTTAACTCCGCGCCTTGGATATTTGTATCTCTATGCCTCCCCTTTTTATCTTCCTTGTTTTTGTGTCGAATCAGTGTGCATTTGGTTTCTAGACGCGGTCGAATTGTTTGGAGGATACTTGCATATTTAACCTACAAAGCCTTTAAGTTCATCATTACAATTATTACAACTAGCAGACTGCATCAACTACCTCTCGCTATAAACGTTCTAAACTTTCCTTTCAACACTATATCGATGGTATAAAGATATAAATATATAAATTAGATTGTCATATTTTATGTAATTTTCATTTTTGAACAGATTGAATCGAAGGATGATCCCATGTTGACTTGAGTCACTTGCCTGGCACCTTCCCTTTTAACCTAATCTGCATTCATTCCCATGATCCTCTTCGGGTTTCACAATCCTTCCTCTGCCAGTTAGTGCCTTCTAGTATCTCTTCCTATTGGAGTTCTTGTTGGCAACAATGGTTCTGATGGATCCTCACTAAGAATCGATGGCTCGAATAGTTTCAATTTGTCAACGTTATTAATAGATTCTTGTATAATTTATTTCTACCAACCAATTACATTGATTACCATCATCTTTAGCGAGACAATTGTGAGGAGTAATTGTTTACGACTCAAATGTTCACTTGAGCATCTAATTTTCACCAACATCGGTTCTCCCTCAATTTCCATTTTGTTCCTGGCTTAACATGTCCTTACACGCCATCTTGGAGCTTCAACGGTTCGATAGTAGAGATAAAGGGTTCATCAAACGCCCAGGTTCTGATCAAGCAATGTATAACATTGTGCCAGAAGTCATACTTTATTTTACCTTGCCCAGCACTCTGCCAGGAGGTCGTTGGCATTCCATTGCTGAGCCGATTTTAAATGGGTAACTATTTTTCTGCTCATCTAAGTATCGTTTCACAGCGATTTCCCTTCGCCTGTGCATCGTTTCTCCTTCTCACTCCATCCACTTCGGGCAATAATCATATTAATGGCAGTGAGTTGCGTGTAAATTTTTTGTTGTGGTATGTTGTATTTATGCATGTCAAAATTTAGTGGGTCAGTAGCGATTCCCTTGATTTATGCTCTGCGATTTCTAAGCATGGCAGTGGCCGCGTCTTGTGGCACAAATTTCTGTTAATAACAGGTGGCCTTTTTTAATAATTCTAATCAACAATTTAATTGTTTTGTACTTTTCCTTGTTGAAAATCTCAACTCTGACTGTGGGTAAATGTGTATTCCCAATTTTAGTTCCATTCCCGTTTTTATTGATTTAATTGGAGTGGTAAGCCAGGCCACTTAATCTCTTTCTGGTTTCATTGTTTTAATAATGGTCGGGTAAATTTTGTTTTTACAATTTTATTTTTACAGTGCAAAATTTATTAATTTATTTTGACAGTTTTATAAAAAGTTTTTATAGAATTATTCTATCTTATATGTTATTATTATTCTATGTTATATGGAAAAGAGCGTATAATCTTTTAAAATTTATTTATTTAGATTAATGTTAATTCATAATCCGTAATAACAATGTTGCGTTAACATGTTGCTTTATGATTACGCCATATAATGGTAGTATACACTTTTAGTGTTTGTTTCACTGTTTTAGAACAATGCCCTCTAATGGCAGGAAAAATTATATTGTTTTGATAGCGCCAGGTGGATTATAAACTGCTCCAATAATGGCAGTGGGGATTGTAGTTTCCCTTAATGAAATTCTATTGTTTTTATAACTGGCACTAAGTATGTTTTTCATTGTTATAATTTAAGAAAAGCATTGTTTATGTTATATTTTAAGAAAAGAACTAATGTATTTTATTTTTAAGAAAGACATTGTTATATTTTAAGTTAAGCATTGTGATAATTTAAGTAAGCATGGTTAGCCTTAGTATATTTTAAAGGAAGGTAGGTAAGTGTTATTATATGCTCTTAACTTTAGGTTGAGGTTGGATTTTGCTTGGGATGAAGGTCTAGATATGTTATGTTGCACCTTGGTTACTAGCATGCCTGTCGCAATGTGACAGCATGATTCCTGATGACGGAATCATTGCGTGCACTGATCGAGACATGCGTATGATGACCTGGCCTTGGGTCATGAGCTTCCTGATGATGACGATTTTGGAATCGACGTACGATGATTGTTTTGTAATCGCATGATTCAATTTGTTTCCCTCTTGCTGTAAGGTTCTAGTTCATGTTTTGCTTTCATTGAAGTTGTTGTGTTTGGATTGATTGATGTTTCCTTTAGCCTAGTAGGTGTGGTCTTTCTTGTGATGGGTGGGATGTACACATCTCCTTTTTCCTTAGAAGAGTCACCAGCCTTGTGACCTTGAATGGTCAAAATCGATGGAAACCTGGGTTTAAGCGTTGCTTATGTGTCTTGGAGGTCCTAACCTTGCAGGGTAGGACAGGTGGGTAATCGTTTTATTTTTGTCTAATTTATTTTCGCATGTTGCATCCAGTTGCATGATGTGCTAGTATGTTGGATCGTTATGTTGTCTGTTGCCTAGGTTGCATGTGTTTTGTTCGTCATCAAGATGCGTTAATTGATTGTTGTTGTTATTATCTCTCCGTTTAAAAAAAAAATTACACTTGTTATGTATCATATGTTGTCATAACAACGAGGGTCATTACAGAGAACAAAATGAAATCAACAAGACACTCAATTTCAAAGACAAATTCTTTGAGATGTTGCATCAAGGTAGTAAAAAATCTAATGACAAGCATTATATTTCTCATTCCTTTCAAAGTGGGGATTAAGTCTAGTTACATCTGAAGAAAGAAAGGTTCAATGACCCATATAGGAAGATTAAACCTTTGTGATATGGTCCTTATACCATGCTTGAGAAAATTTGAGAAAATGCCCTTAAGCTTATCATTTTTCCATACCTAAGTTTATATCCAATATTCAATATGGATTTTCTTTGACCCTATTTTCCACCCTTGCCAGAATAAACTAAAGATCAGAATAAATCGACCTAGATGTTTAGGAGCCACTTGCAATCGACACCATTTTTGGACAGTAAGCATGCCACACAAGGATTTAACAATTCCCTTAGACTTTTTTGAGCAATGTTGTTTTTCCCACACCATCCTTACCGTACACACCAATTATGAGTACATCGGGAGCTTCCGAAACCCAGCTCCGTAGCTGTGTCTCTGCAAATTTAATTTCCAAGCCGACCAATCCGGTGTCAGGTTCGTCCTGAAGTAATACGTCTGCCCGTTGTGGTGCC
>ML793808.1:151460-173074 GCA_009831015.1 Picea engelmannii
GGAACAAAAATAGCGCTGCTAATGGTGTTGCCTGTGGTTCCCGTTACAATATCCATTGCTTGCGCCAACATCAAGTGAGATCAGAGCAGAATAACAAATGAAATTACAGCAGAGCAGAATAACAAATGAAATTACAGCAGAATAGAAGAGACTGTGAATATTATGAATATAACAGAAGGCAGCAAACAATAACGGCTAGGTTAATTGAAATATCGGTGAGAATATTTCAATTAAAAGAATCGGTGAGAATAAGTTGGTCCTGAAAAGTTGGAGTTCTAATTATTTCCAAAGTCTATATAAGAAAACAAATGTAGAGTAGGTGAGAGGAAGTAGGAGTTTCAATTATTTCAATAGTTTAGAATTGAAAACAACTAAAATTCAACAAAATAGGGAAAACTATGTACGATAACCAAAAAGTTATATATGCTCTTGCATCAAATATAAACTAGGAAGGAACAAATCGAGATAAGAAGGAACCAGAACAAATGAAGATAAGAAGGAACTAATGAGAAAAGGAGAGGAGGTAGATTGGATGTGAAATATGTAAAAGCTTAGACATGGTTGTTGTGTTTGTGTTTGTGGTAAGTTTTACAATATAATAGTAGGAAAATGATGTTGATGTACAAAAAGATATGGAACTGAGAATATAAAGTGTGATTTTTTTTTTTTTAATCTTTTAGGAGGCATCCGTTGACATTGTTGTTAAAAAGTACTTTATTTCATTGCAAAACAAATATAGAGAGACATTTTGGGATGTATTCATGACATTGTTGGGTAAAAGTATTTTTTTGTTTAGTATTTTATTTATCTTTTTAAAGTTTGTTTAGAGTTTTATTTACTTAGTATTTTATTTATTTTTTTAAAGTTTGCTTAGAGTTTGATCCATATTTAATAAGTTATAATTTAATTTTTTTTATTGAAATCATCAAAAAATTGGAAGTAAGAGATGTTATTGAAAACATGCATAAAGTTAGAATTGGAGTTTCTAACTGGAATCATCAAGACAAAGAAATTGGAAGTAAAATTTCATAAGCCTTGAGTTAGCAATGTGACCAGATCTATATTTATGAGTTTTTTAATTGGAAGTGAAGCATTTCAAGAAGAAGCAAGGTGACACATCTCTAGATCTTATATTTTATCAAAATTCTCAATGAATAGTTAAAATATTTGAATAAACAATGATAATAACACAAATTTCAAAAAGATATTTAAAAATATAAAGATTTTATGATTTTTAAGGAAGATGTTTGATAACCACATTCTTTAAAACAAAACTAAAAGTATTTGTTAATATCATGATGCTATTTCATATGTTTACTAGATTAAATCCATCCATCATGGTAAGATTGATCTCTAATAATTACTATAAAAAATTTAAAAATTAAGGTAAACAAATTGATTTATGGGATAAGATTTATAGTAATACTCTTATTAAATTTTATAATTAGTTTTTTGTAAATATTATATGATTTATTCAAAATGGCTCGGAAATATACTTTATTCAAAAATAGCTTAGAAAACCTCATTTCAATCTGAATTTGGGAAGTGAAAATTTTATAGGGACATAGTTCCAATCCATTTGAGGAAATTTCAAGGTTTTAGGTTGCTTTAGAAACCTCAAAGTCCCACTGATGTGGAGAATTTTGAAACTATGCTTGAAACATCTCAATTTTTGTCAAAAATTCTACTAAATTTTTTTTCCAAAAGAAATAGTTTCTAATAATTTAGATCTTATCTTATTTTCTGGTAATATTCGTAGAGAGTTCGGAAGGATTTCAAACCTTGTAAATATTAATTTAACAAATAATAAATTTGCAGGAACTTGTTTTTTATGTTCATAACAATGTTATTTGAAAAATTCTTTCATGTCTGGCTAACCTAGCTTCATTGATGTACTTGGACCTATCCTCCAATCATCTCAAAGGTAGAATTCTTACCAGTTTGTGTAAAAAATTTTCTCTTGATTTCATAAACCTTTCAAAAAATTTAGTAGAGGGAAAAATCCTTGAGAATTGCAAGAACTTTTATGTGCCTTTCCTTGCCAATATCGGACTATGTGGGTAGTGAACTTACTATCTATGTCCTTCAATAATGCATTTTCTTGAATCCTCCTTAAACAAAGGTGTTGTATAGGGTGTAACTAAAGGGACTGCATTTTCTCTCCTTTGCTTGATATTGGTAGTTGTATGGTGGAGAATGTTGGGATAGAAAGATTTGGCATAAAATCTGGAGAAAACAAGGCTTAAAGCTCCTCCTAAACCTAATGATTATCATTTTTCAAAAGAGAAGAAGGAGCCTCCCAATATTGACGTTGCAATGTTTGAAAGGCCTCTATTGTGCCTTATCATAATTGATATTCTAACAACAACTCATAATTTCAATAGAACCAATATTATTGGGGATGGTGGATTTGGCACTAACTACCAGCCTAGATCCATCTTAACTTCAGAGCTACCAAGAGTTGAGAGGGATCAAATACCTTGAGTGAAAACCTATTTTTAAAGTGAAAAAATTGAGTAAAGGTTTGCATCTCGAAGGATTTGATCCCTCTCAACGCTTGGTAGATTCAGAGTTAAGATGGATCATTGTGGGTAGTCACATGAAAATTGTAGATGGTCATCATTATGTACTATGTATATCTTTGAGATGAATTTGATCATTTGAAATTTATGAAGTATCATTTATAATATAGAGAGTACTATCGAGAAGGTCACTTCAAAAGTTATATGAGGAATAATTTGAATAATAATAAAGTAGCAATGTTGAATGATGAAAATTGTGAATAGTAATAAATTAATATGATGTATATAATCAATAAAAAATATATTATGATCAATGTAAATCCATATTCTTCCACTTTTATTATAGTCGCACTTGCTATCTATCTTCTTCAAATTTTCTTATAGTCACACATGCTAGTTTTTCCATCTTTTCATATCCATCATATGAAAAAGAAGGTTGAAATCAAAGACCATTCAAACTTTAACTCAAGATATTGTAGTAAATGCCATACCATGTCTCCCTTTCTTCTCAATATTAATAGTATATTTCTCCAACATTAATCTTTTTGGCTTATGGACTGTTAAGCCCTAAGCGAGTTTTAATGGAAGTTATTTTTTATTGCCTCTTTCAATAGGTGGGTGGTTATGAGGGTAAGTTTCCAGGGTTATACACAATTCTGTATGTTCGATGTATGCATCACCCTAGATACAACTACAATAAGTAACTCGAATTTCAAGTCTTTTTGATTTGTTTCCATAAAATAATTGCTTCTTATTCTTGTAGCAACATTGGTTGCAATCAAAAAATCTAGTTATCTTAAACAATGCTTATTATGATTATGTACATCATTATTTGTCACAAACAAATGTATGGTATTATCAAATGACTCTTTTTTGGAATCATCCAAAGAAGTATCTATACAAGTCATAAGCAATTTGCACTCTTCTGCAATTGGTATTTCATCCTTAACACTCATCAACAAATAAACAACACAGTACCAAGGGTCACAACTGTTATGAATAATTTCCATAATTATTTTGCAAGACCTTTAATATATTTAATATATTGTGGTGATTCCATCACAACATATTTAACCTTTTGGGGAAAACTAATGGTGTGTCATCTATATTTGTATTTCCCACCTATTGAATGCATAACCTACAAAATTGGACTTGTGCATGCTATAAACATGTTGACACAGGAAAAATATCCCTTTGTCAATAGTAGGGATTACCCGCGATAATAATTCCCAATCAAACCTCTTACCATTTGGAATAGGGAACCCATCCAGATTTTGTCCCAACTTCCATTACTAGTTGTGGTTTTACTAGTTGTGTCTTGGTCTACCGATGAAGATGGATGATGAATGGTTATACAAATAAAATATATAGATGAAGACTATGTAAATGCATAGAAGAGATTTAATCTACTTATGATCTATCTTATCCTAGATGGGAGAGAATTACAATAAGTGAATGAGCTATAATGAAACTAAACTATGCTTAATACCCCAATCAGATAGTTTTCATGAAAGTGCAGGGTTAGAAACACATGTATAAACATACATAACGAGAAAATTCTAAATCATATCTATGCATACATCAACAACTCATATGCTCAAGGCGTATAATATAATAAAGAATAAAAGTATTGTGAGAGGAACATATCTTGCATAATAAAATTCTATTAGAAAATATGTCCATACAACCCATGTGAACAATATACATTATGCTTGAAATAGTTCGCAACAAAACAACAATTTGTTGGAATATTCACCAATACTGAGAGGGGGGGTGAATCAATATTGAGCTCTTTTTACTATTTTTAATCACATGTCAACATTAAGTTATAAAAAATGTATCATTTATGATTTAATTCAATATATCATGAACATATAACTAGAGATACACAGTACACAAGAATTTTATGTGGAAACCCAAATGGGAGAAAACCATGGAATGTTTTTTAATATATATCTTGAAGATTAAATTCACCAGAAGCACCAACTTCCAAAATTCTCCAACACCAACTGGAAGGAGGAACCAACCCCTTATTTACAAGTTCCAACCTAAAGGAAGCTACAACTGTAACACCCCAAGATCGAGCCCCTGTTATAAATGTGAATATGTTTTATGGGCTGGTGATCTAGGTTATTATAAGTCATGAGGATTGTGTGATGATTAGGACAGAGAGCCTAGATGCTAAAAGGCTAGTGAGCCTATTTTTGTATATGTAAACACTCATATCATTAATATAATACATCATTTCATATAGACCGACCATGATAAAATAGTATGGGGGACTAAACTCCACTAGGAAGGGAAGGGGAGAGCTATGAGACTAGGAAAAAGGGCTAATCTTGGGGTCTTAAATCCAAGAGAATATTATATTGTTATTTTATGAATACTATGTTCAGGATAATTGTTTTATCCTAAGTCTCGTGGAAAATAGAATAAATTACAAGTGAGGAGAAACGAGCTCCTTGAGAGCCATGTGTCATCAAGGATGCATGCATATTTATGTGGACGGTTTTTCCATTCACGGGAGCATTCTTCCCACTCACGGATCCATTCACACACTCAACCATTCTCTCCATCATTGAACCTATTAGCACATAGGATTGCATGGGTCAAAAAATCACTTTGGTTTTGTTTTTTGAGTCATAGGTTTTTAGAAGTCCTAGGTTTTTGGGTCTATTGTTATGGTCATAGCTATAAGATTGATTTGAATAAGATAAAGTTTGGTTGAACCTTATTTTAAGAGTCTTGAAATAATGTAATTAGACATCATGAAAAGGTAAATAAATTCCGTATGAGTCACACCTTACATCATTACGGCCTTGACATGTCACACCTCTAGCTTGTACATATGTTTCTCCTTGTCACCATCCATCCATTTGAATGTCAAATTAGAGTCAGTTATATGTGATTCCAACTCACTAGGAGAGTTCGTAGCATACTCTAAGTACCTCATGCATTCATTTATCATCATTACAATTAAAGGATCGTGTAAAAGAGGATTTTATTTTTTTCAAATCATACACTTAACCACTTCTTCAAGGATTGTTTCATAAGATCTACTAACAATTTCCTCGAAGTGTAAAAAGACTGTTTGAACTTGGCATTGCAAACTAGCACTGCCAACTAGCGCTGCGAACTGGCTGAAGAGGAGAGTTGGAGATTGGATAACTTGCAAACATATCAATTCAAATTCAAACATATCAACATCAATCTCAGGCTTACCAAGAACTCCTTGAGGGTATGCATGTTGTTTAGAGGTTTAGAGAAGTTTTTATGCTAGTTTATCTATCAATGTTGAGAACTGTCCTAATCTAGCACTGCGAATAGGGCGTTGTGAACACTCTGTTCCAGCACTGTTGAAACCTTCATCCTCTACATATTTAAAAGCTCAATTTTGAGAGAGTGGATCCGTACCCCTATCTTATTTTCAATGTATGGTTGTCATTTTCTAAAACAAGATTAAGTTGCACACATCATCAATGTTTCTAACTAATATTTATTCTGATAAAAACCTTGTTTTAGCATAAAATTCACATTTGTCTCCCTTTTATTATAACTCTCAGTTGGTGTTCCTTATTCCTCATGTTGGAAGAGTTTCTTGTCTCATACCTCAATGTGTATAGAGTGAGGTGTATAAAATCTATGGACAAAGTTATCCTTTTGAAAACATTTCAGTCATTAAAACCCAAATTTCCCGTTTCATTCATTTTACAATATTTTTCGTGATGATTATGTTTTGTAAGCCATGATTATTAGTTTTGGTGCTTTCCTTTAATCAAGATTATTAATATTATGAAGTTTGCAGCATTTTTGGACACCTGATATAGTTTTTGGATGTTAAAGACTTTGGAAAAAGTGAAAAAGGCTGCTACAAGAAAGTTTGGAACACTTGGTGCTGTGAACTTGTAATTTATGACAAATTGTAAGCATTCGCACACATCAGAGGATTGTTTTGATCATAAATTTTGAATGCCAATCTGGGTTCCTTTGAAATTTGGTGTGGACGGAAAACATGATTTTTTTTACTTGCTGACAAAACATTAGCTTGACCCAGTTTGGATGTTGGGAGAAAAGACAAATTCATCACCTACAAGAAAGTTCGCAACACATGTTTTCATGGGCGTTGTGAACTCTAACAGTCTGGAAAATTCGAGCTATGGGAAGGATTCCAATTGTCAGAGAAGGTTCGAATGGTCTCCTAGGAGATATTTGGACATTAGGGACATGTGTTCCATCTCCAGATCAAGCAACATGACCTATTTCAAAAGGCATTTATCTTAATAGACAATATCCCAAAAAATAGGAATTTGTTAGGTTTTTGTTGGAATCTTTTGTAACAAGATTCTTAAATGGAAGAGGATCCCATGTAGCTCCTTGGTTTTGACCTCCTTAGGGTATATAGAGATGATTCACTATATATGGAAGTGGATTTTTATAAGGAAAGAGTTGGAGTGATAAGAAAAAAGTTGTTACTATTTTGTAAACTCTCAGACTCTGTATATCTAGATGGAGGATTCTTGTGTAGTTAGGGATCAAATTGTTCTCTTTCTCTAATGGAATACTGATTGATAAAATATTTATCAACAACTTGTTAGAAGAGGTATGCAGTGGATTATTTACTGTTTATTTTGTGAAGCATTTCTTCTTGGAGCAAATCTTTACTTCTTGAATAGAAGGATCCTAATTAATGAAATTTCAACCATATGAATGTGTCAATCAAGCATGATGTGAAATTGATTGTTCATCTTGATGTTTTTCTTCATTTTCTGCTATTCATCTTTCAAAGTATGTGTTGGTGGGAGATTATGATAGCCCTTCTTGCTAGAATACAGTCTTTGGAATTTTGTGCATTAGATCATGCTTTGAACCTTATAAGAGATGATTTTAAGAATGGAATTTTATTTTAAAATGTAGAAACCTTGGCGAATCTTACTTATCCTTTATATGCCAACTATAACTGTTTGGCGATAATTTTGTAAAAATATTCAAATTTCTAAGGATTTTATATAGTTTTTATAAAATTTTGGCGATTTTTAAGGTAAAATAATTTTATCCTATAGAATTTGGGCATATCATTTTTAAAATAGTGAATCTCACTTTTCGAAAAACTATGGAAAATTAGCCCATGAACGAAATTTAGCTCCTAAAATCATCCATGAACTATTACCTTATCAGTTTGACCTATTTTTTAATATAATCATTCATCCAACTCTAAACATTCTAGCGGGTACTAGGCTTACACTTACAATAGTCTAAGTGGGACTCTCAGTGCTAACATTTTTTGGCATTGTTTTTGGGGACGAAAGTGAAGAAATCTTCCCTGGGAGAATGACATTGAGAAGATCCATCTCTTGATAGTAGACAAGAGCAAGACACAAACTTTGACTGCAATATTCTACCTAGCGAATCCACAATCAAAGACTCCACTAAAGGAAGGATCCTGTTAAAAGAAAATGAAAATACAGAAGGGAAAAACCAGGTATCATCTCATTATTTTTCTCCATGAACTTTTGTTCTTCTTCATCAGTTCATTCTTGTCTTTTCGTTCACATAAAATGGATTATCCTTTTCTTTTTCTATTCGGATGATTGTAAGCCTTCAACTATGTATCCCTCTTTGGAAGAAGAAGGTCTGCATTCTTCATTTGTTGTAGATGTTTATCATGTCTCTTCACCTCAATCTATTGAGAAGAATGAAGTCCATATCTCAATCCCTCCTGAAATTGATCAACCCTATAGTCATGGGAATTTTGAAGTTGATTTACCTCCTAAAGTATTTGTTATACCTTGAAATCAACTTATTAAACCTCATTTTCAACTCACTGATGTTTAGTATAGAATTAGAAAGAAACTTTTTAAACCCTTTAGGCTGCCATCTAACCTGCATCCTTACCCTCCCAACTTTTTTGAGTATCTTCCTTGATTTATTGGAGAATATCATATCACTATTAAGAAGAATTTGGGAGCCTTTGAGACCTTAGTTGATAATTCTGAAATAGTATATGAAGATGTCACCATGAGGTTATTTTCAAAATCCTTGGTTGGGGATGTTTCTTTTTGGATTAAAGGTCTGGTAGTTGGTTCTATTATTTCATGGATTGAGTTATATGATAAATTTTTAAGATACCGGGGAGAGAACAAGTCCTTTGATCAACAATTAGTTGAGTTTTGTGCTCACAAGAGAAAAGAAGATGAAGCTTTGGCCACCTTCAACATGAGGTTTCATAGTTTTTATTATAGCATGCCTTTGGGGATTCGACCTTCTGAGACTACATCTATGGTTTACTATATAGGATCTCAACATCTAGATTTTGTCATTTTTCTAAGAGAAAGGAAATATTCATCATTACAGTAGATGTTTTCTAATGCGGAGGAAGTGGAGAGTAATCTTCAGGCATGTGCACAACTCTCTTGTCAGAGCTTGGACAATGTTTTGGATGAGGAAGAAACTGAGGAAGTATATGGAAAACATGAAGATTATCCGAGCTTGTAATTGTTTCATCATGCTTGTGCATCATTTTCAAATCTTAAATATTTTTCTGATCTTGAAATTATTAAATCATATTTTTCCATTGTTAAAGATGCAAATGTACATGTTCATATCTCATACCAGCAAGATAAATTTACATATGAAGCTGAGCCTTTTCCTAATTATGAGCAAAGGGATGATTTCATTTATGATGAATATCATGAGGAACATTTTGTAGAAGGTGGTGACATTTATGTTTCAGATAAAGTTGTTGCCCCTCTTCATCTTACTGCTGACTTAGAAAATCGGTTAACATTCTTGACTCATGATAACCTCCTTGATTATATGTTTTTAAACTTTGGTCAAGAATATAGGAAGGAGCTACATGAACATGCTAGTTTGTTCTCTTTTCCATCAATAGATGGCCAACATGAAGAAAGTGAACAAGCAAATAAAAAGGAGCAGATTTATGTATCAACATGTATTAATTCTCCCAGTATTGACTTTGTATCTGACAGTTTTAGAGAAGATTTTTTAGAGGACAATAAAGAGGAGGTTGAGAAATCATATGGTCAGTCTACAATGATTTTTTCTTAGAGAATGTTGACCAACAATTTCAAGAAGAAACTGCAAATAAGTTTCTTTCCCAAGGAGATAATCACAAACCAGAAAAATCTTTTATTGTCAATGATTGCTTTGAAGCATGTGATATCTATAGGATGTTTCAAGGAGGTCAAGAGAATTACAGTCTTGTCAACAAAGAAAAGATTATGAAGGAGCATCCTAGTCTTCTAATGTAGCCAGAATTCTGTCATGTGATTCTTGATCCTATAGCCATATGCATGGAGCCTATTTGTTTAGAGGTTTCCTTCATTAGAGATTTTTCCATGAAAGCAATTTGCAGTTGTAAGCATCATTTGTTCATAGACTGTCTGTTGCATTTTTGTTAGGATACTTAGACACTTAGGAGCTATTTAATATCTACTTGGTATAATGTGTCGTTAGGTAAAAGTGTGTTTCTTAGCGTGTTTCTTTAGTACGCATTAGTATGCATTTGTATTTAGGAAATCCGATGGTCATGATATGATCCCAACATAGATTGATTTGACGGTTCATATTCTCCTCGATCTTAATGGTCATCGATTCGTGGATTAACACCTGATTGGTCCATGATATCTATTTAAAGAGCATGGAGGGTAATTTATCGATGATAAATAGTGAGAAAATATCTTGTAAAATATCTTTGTAATATTTTTCTTTTGCATTAACGAACTGCTCCAAGTGGTCTCGTTGGTTGGGGTTGTGGATGTTTCCACGTAGGGGTTTTACCACGTCAAAACATCTGTGTGTTGATATTTAATATGGTTGTGTGATTTGTTACTAAAGGTTTTTTTTCTCTGTTGGAATACATTTGTTGTCGAACATGGTATCAAAGCTAGTTTGAAGACTCGCTCTTGTTGTAGATCGAGATCATGAAGCCAAGTGGTCTCATCTCCATTTTTTGTCATTTTTATACATTTTTGGGCTGAGAGGATTGTTCCATTGCGTCTGGAGCACTCATTTCAGTCTGGAACACTTTTCCTTTTAGTCGAAAAGGTTTTTGTTTTCCCAAGATACAACCATTTCAATCAGATCTGGAGGTATAAAGCCTGAATACACCATTTTTAAATTTTTGCAGAGTATTATTTTGGTTTTATATTATTTGTTTTAGGGTTGCTAGTCTTTCATATCTGCGTATGCTCTTTTTCCCATGCCCTATACTATCTCGGAAAATCCGAAACAGATAGGAAAATGTGCATTTTCCAGGTAAGCTAACCAAGATCTAACCCTTGTTGTCATCGAGAAGAAAAAAAAAATTGTTTTGTGAAAATAGTTTTTTTTTTAACACGCTCTCTAAGGTCGTCTTCAACAACAACAACAACAACAACAACAATCATCTTGATAAACAATACAATATGTTTTTCTAGACCATTTGGTTAAAATTTTTCTTATTAAGTAAGAGGTCTTGAGTTCAAGTCTCTCTTTTTGTTACTTTTTTTTGAAAAAGTTCATGGTCCATTGTAAAGTGTATTTCACTTCAAGTATAAAAGTGAATCACTATCAGTAGCTTTAATATTTTAGAGTTATTTATTTTTCATACAACTTTTATTTTATAAAGTAACTTTATCGTAAAAGTGATTCCGACTTCCTTTTATAAAAGCGAGTCACTTCATAAAGAAACTTACACCATCACATGGTCCTTTGGTTACCATTTATGCCTTTTTTAAAAAGGGAATAATTTTCACACCTGAAGTCTATTTTCAGTGTTGCTTTTTTAAAACCACCTAATTTTTCGAGATCTTTCCATCCATATCATCAGCTCTAGTTTTTAAATCTACATTATCTACATATTTAATATGTCTTATTCAAGTAATATTTTTCTTACCAGCACCAACTACTTCCAATGGAAATCACATATGGAGGATTTATTAAGAATTAAAACCTTGTACCAGATTACTTTGGGAAAGGAAACATCATCCACTGATGCTAATAAGAAAGTAAAATGGGATAATAGGAATGACGAAGCACGTGGATTAATCAGAATGTCTATCTCTCATGATTTAAGGTTCCACCTTCAATCAATTAATAAACCAAAAGAAGCTTGGGAAAATATTGAATCTGTGTTTAGTAAACACAATATTATTTGAGCAGAATAGTTAGAAAATCAAGTACTGACTTTAAGTCCAATTGATTTTGCTTGCATTGAAGACTATCTATCTAAGTTTAAAACTCTCAGAACTTTATGTGAAGAAATTAAGATAAACATAGATGAATATCGTTGCATCTATCTTATTTTTTCTAAGCTAGGTAGTGCATATTTTGTGTTGTATCTACTTTTTATGCCATGAAAGAGACTCTAGGGACAACTTATGTAAAACCCACTCTTGATCACTTTTGTGATGCTTTGATTAGAGAGCAATGTATGCTTGTACAACTTGGAGTGATCAACACTGCAGGTACCTCCAACAAAGCCTTATTCGTTCATTAGAAAGATAAACCCAAGAATCCCAAGAAATAACATACTCACCACAACAACAAGCAATATAAGGATCCCAAACCCACTCAGACAGCTTCAACTCCTAATGGTGACAAAGGAACAAAATATAAAAATAAGAAGACTGGCAGAGATTGCAACTTTTGTGATAAAAATGGTCACGATGAGTCCAAATTTTTCAAGAAGATGGCATATTTAAAAGCAACGATGAAGAAGCACAACATCAATATTGATTCTAATTCTTCTTCTTCCTATCACATGCATGCACGTTTTGCTTCTAGTTTCTCCTTCAATACAACTTCTACTTCTGATGATTGGCTTATTGATTCTGGAGCATCTTATCATATGGCAAAGCATAGAGACACATTTTCTGCTCTAAATGAATGTAACACCAATAAAATATTTGTTGGTTATGATAGATATCTTAGTGTTGAAGGATATGGAAAAGTTCAAGTAGAAAATGGTCATTTCAATAATGTATTATGTGTCCCAATTATTTCTTGTAACCTTCTATCAGTATATCAAATCACTCATTCAGGTGAAGGTAAAATCGTAGAGTTTTCACCTCACCAAGTTGTAATCAAGGATATAAAAGATCCTAATCATGTTCTTGCGACTGGAATTGTTGATGATATTACCAATTTGTACAAGTTTGAAAACTTTGGGTCATCATATTTTTCATCAGTTTTTGTTGCTCATGGCGATGACTTGAGAAAACTTTGGCATGAGCGGTTTGGTCATCTAAACTATCGCTCATTGCAACAACTATATAATCAATAGATGATTACTGGTATTCCTCCTGTTTCATGCAGAGATGGCATTTGTGTCGGTTGTGTTCTCAAAAAACATCATCGGGACATTTTTGACAAACGTGCCTCTTGGCACGCCTCTGTCCCTTTGTAACTTATTTATAGTGATTTTTGTGGTCCACTCTCTTCTCCTTCTTTCTAGCTGCAAGTATTTCTTAACTTTCATTAATGAATTTTCTAGATGTACCTGGTTTTACTTATTAAAACTTAAGAGTGAAGTTTTTGACAATTTTTTGGCCTACAAGGCCCTTGTAGAAAAGCAATCTGGACATCACATTCAAAGATTAAGAACAGATTATGGACGCAAATATGTGAACAATAATTTTACAAGTTATTACACTACACGAGACATCCAAATGCAACACATTGTTCCATATACACCACAACAAAATGGTGTTCCTGAGAGAAAGAACCACATATTAAAAGAAATGGCTAATTGTATGATCCAATCTAAGGGATTAAGTCTAAAGTATTGGGCGGAAGCCATCAACTGTGAAAATTACATAGTAAATCATACTCCCACAAAGGCTCTTACAAATATAACACCACAAGAAGCTTGGACTAAAATTAAACCAGATGTAAGTCACTTCTGTGTATTTGGCAGTATAGCATGGACTCACATTCCTGATGAGAAAAGGAAAGCATTGTAGACTAAAAGTGAGAAGTGTAAACTTTTTGGTTATTTTGAAGATGTAAAAGTTTATAGAATTCTTCAACCACATTGTAATGAAATTATTATTAGAAGAGATGTTAAATTTGATGAAAATCTCTTGGCCTACGAGCCTAATTTGGTGTTTGTGCTTTCTTTGGCCTGCAAGACTAATTCGGCATTTGTGCCTTCTTCGGCATGTGAGCCATTTTTGGCTTTTGTGCCTTCTTCTGTTTTGGTTTCTTCTTCAGCTGATGACAGTGAGGATGAAAATCCACCTCCACCTTCTCACCTTCCTCCAGATGATTCCTTTGAACCAACATCATCTCCAGCTCGACCGCTTCCTAGATGGGTCCATTCAACATGAGAAGCAGCTGGTGATATTGTTGGTAATCCTTCAGATCAATGTCGGACACGTTCATAGTTCCATCAATCCTCTTCTCTTTTGGATCAAGTTTTAGAGCCTCGTGATCCAAAGAAATCTGTAGAAGCTTCAGGTCATCCATATTGGGATACAAAAATGAATGAAGTGTATCGTTCTTTAATGGAAAACGATACTTGGGATCTTGTACCTCTTCCAAAAGGAAGAAAACTTGTCATGTGTAAATGGTTCTACAAAACTAAGTATGCATCCGATGGAAGTGTTGAAAGACACAAGTCTCGGTTAGTTTCCAAAGTATTTTCCCAAGTTGAAGGAATTGACTATAATGAAACCTTTCCCCTGTAGCCAAAATGAATTCCATCCGCCTTGTTCTTTCCGTTGCCGCCTCACATAAATGGGAGTTCCATCAGATGGACGTGAAATATGCCTTCTTGCATGGAGATTTGCAAGAAGAAATCTACATGGAACAACCTCTTGGCTATGTCTAGAATGAATCTAGCCTTGTTTGTCACCTTAATAAATCTCTTTATCATATCAAGAAAGCTCCCCGAGCTTGGTATGCCAAAATGGTCAACTTTCTTATTGCCACTAGATTCTATAGATGTCATTATGATGCTAATGTATATACCAAGAAAGTAGGAAGCCATCTCATAATCTTTGTCCTTTATGTTTATAACCTTATCCTTACTGGTAGTAACTCAAAACTTTTAAACCATGTGAAAACCAGCCTTAATAAAAATTTGAAATGGTAGACTTAGGTTTTTTTCATTATTTCCTTGGTCTCCAAGTTTTGCAAAACAATGAAGGAATTTTTATTTCTGAGTCTAAGTATGCTTGTGACCTTATTCATCGCTTTCTCATGGACAATTGTAAACCAACCCCTTCTCCCTTCCAGTCTGGAGTCAAGCTTGTTGCCACATGTACTTCTCCCAAAGTTGTTGCCACCTTGTACTGTCAGTTAGTTGGTAGCCTCTTATACTTGACTCATACATGTCTTGATCTTTCCTTTGTTTTTTATCTTGTTTCACATTATATGAAAACACCCCATGAAATCCATTGGAAAGAATATAAAAGGATACTTCGCTATCTCTATGGTACATTTCATTTCAGGATACATTATAGATCAGGGGGGACTCCATTATTGGTTGGTTTCACTAACTCAGATTGGGTCGGCGACCCTAATGATCGGAAGTCTACTACAAGTTATGTTTTAAGCCTTGGTTCAGGACCTATCACTTGGGCCTGTAAGAAACAACAGGCTATTGCACTTTCTTCAGCAAAAGTAGAGTACCAAGCAATGGTAAATGAAAGTCAGGAAGCTTATGGCTTCAACATATTATTTCATAGTTTGGCTTCTAGTAGCAGCATCTGACCAACCTTTGGTGTGACAATAAAAGTGCCATCAAGCTCTCCAAAGAAACAGTTCAGCATCAGTGCAACAAACACATCGAGCTACACATGCACTTCATCAGAAAGCTCATTCATGATCAAGTTATTGAAGTGCTCTTTCTCCCTACAAAATATAAAGTTGTAGATATTTTCACAAAGTCTCTTATAGAAGAGAAGTTTTCCAAACTTTGATCTATGTTAGGAGTTTAGGAAGTTTTCATTAAGGGGGGATAAGCTCTGATGCCTCCTTCCTTCTCCTATTGTATCACTATTGTAAATCCTTCAACCCTATCCCAAGTTATTCTTAAGGGGGAATATTAGGATATGTAGACACTTAGGATTTAGTTAAGATCTACTTGGTCTAATGTGTCGTTAGGTAAAAGTGTGTTTCTTAGTGTGTTTCTTTAGTATCCATTAGTATGCATTTGTAGTCAGGAAATCCGACGATCACAATATGTTCTCGACATAGAGTGATCGAAAGGTTCATATTCCCCTCGATCTTAATGGCCATTTATTTGTGGCTTGCTCCATGATCTCTATTTAAAGAGCACAAAGGGTCATTTTCCAATGATCGATAGTGAGGAAATCTCTTGTAAAATCTCTCTATAATCTTTTTCTTTTACATTAATAAACTGCTCCAAGTGGCCATGTTGCTTGGGGCCATGGATGTTTCCCCATAGGGGTTTTACCATGTCAAAACATCAGTGTGTTTATATTTGATTTGGTTGTTTGAGTGGTTACTGGAGGTGTTCATCCTCTATTGGAATGCATGTGTTGTTGAACAATTGGTTGCATACTTTGTGGGTTGTCTTAAAGAGTTACCTAAAAAAAGATATATTTATCAATCAAATGTTGTTATGGCTTCTGTTATCACTGTAAAATTTTATTTTGAGACCTATCCTTTTAAACCTAGCGGGGGGCTAAGTTAGTATGGAGGGGAGACATATTGGCGGACAAAGCTACATCTAGAAGACAGTGTCAAATATATCAGAAAGGAGAAGTTGATGGGGCCCGACAAGTCATAGATCTTGAAACAACCCATATTGACAGTCAAGAGAAATATCGAGCAAGGAAATAGCGCCAAGGTTAATAGATCGAAGGGGGTTCAGGGAAAATACCATGGTTTTACCTCACAAGCATGTGGTGCCACCAAGTGCATATCAGGGGGAAAGCAGGTTGACATGAAACCACCCAAGCTCACTCTAATGTCACGTGTTAGAAAATCATTTGATACATGTCACTTCTAAGGATCACGTGAGAAAAGGGAAGTGTTGATGACTTAGCCAATCACATTAGTACAGTTGTTTGAATACCTTACGTTGTGCAACGTCAGGTAAGTGCCACCAGAAAGAAGATCTGAAGGCTCATCATTCGAAACTGATAGTTGAGTGCGATAGATCGTTGTCCGAGAAAGTACTTTCGCCAGTAATCTATGATTAGGCACTTGATGACGACCGTCCTTCAAAACATAGATAACATTACTCTATTTTGAGCGATCGACATGATGCAGGAGCATCTCTCCACATCATCCATCTAGCTAGCCAGCCACGTCAAGCGCGCGCATTCAATGCTGAAGAGAGGCGTCGTCCTCGTTTTGATTTGAATTGAATGTAATTTAATTGCTTAGGTTGTTGAGCCATAGAGGCATGCCTTTGTGCAGGCTGTAGATAAGATAGGCCTTCAATGTTTTTAAAGCTGATATCTAGATCTGATAGCGGACTAGACAACCCATTCAATGTATTTGAATAGGGTAGGTAGATTGGAGGGAAGAGCTCAAAGAGCCCCCTCAAGTAAAAGAGATTTCAGATCTCATTTTGTAAAAGGCGGATAGAATAGAGTAGTGTGAGAGAAGATATGTGAGTGGAGAGCAGAAGAGAGGAGTTGAGACCTTGTTACAGGCCGTGCTTAGGAACACCTTGTACAAGCAGGCATTTGCCATTTAATATAAACAGAAGCAATTTTTCCTCCATGTATTTCTATGTTATGTGGATGTCTATGAGTGTTCTTTATATGTTGTATATGTATGTTGTAGGTTTTTATTTGCAGGAGTGTGTCTGATTTCAGGTGAAGGTCTTTGAGGCTTCATACCAGGAGGGTGTGACAGAACACTGCGGGTTCTGATAGTAGTGCACAGAGGTTGCACTTTTGAACTCTGCGGATTCAGACAAAGATGTGATGTGGCACAGGAACTGGAATCAACAACTCAGGAGAAGGACCTCAAGGTTGTTGAACACCTTGGAGGCAAGGCTGTGTGGGAGAAGAAACAGTGGCAAATAGAATCTATGAGGAGTTCTGTAAAGCTATGCCAAGTGGGCATTGAGCAGGTGAAAAGAGTGCACAGAGGGAGAACTTTGCTGTGAGTTCAGAAAGAAGAATCAAAATCACTGAGGATTCTGTGAGGCTCTTCCAGATGGGCATTGAGCAGGTGCAAGGAGTGCAAAACGGAAGACTTATGTTGAGAATTTCAGGAAGAAACATAGTCACTGAGGATTCTGAGGGCTCTACAAGGTGGGCATTGAGTAGGTCCATAGGTGCACATAAGGAGATAGAACTGTTGAACGTTCTGTGAGAAGATACTATGCCAGGTGGGCATTTGAGATATTGTTCAGACAGGCACAGGGAGAAGAGAACTCTTTGAGTTCTATATTTTGAAGGAAGAATCCACTGAGGGATCTTCACAAGGTTGTTGAACACCCTGGAAGGATCAGCAAGAAGTTGCTTGAGCAGAAGGATATCCAGGAGGGCATCCAAACATTCTCCATCTACAAGAGGAAGGAAGAAGGACAAAATCCCTTAGGGTTCTGAGTGTGAGAAGCTCAGGAGAGACAACATTGTGTGTGCGTAAAGACTCTGCAGAGGCGTAGAAGTCCAAGAATCCCTTAGAGATTCAAGGGTGAAGCTCAGGAGGAACATTGTTATCGAGAGCGCAGGTGAGGACTCAGATTGTTGAGCTCGTAGAGGAAGAGAAGGCAAAGGTTGAGGCCTTTGGGAACTTGGAGTTTTTCCAAGTCTAGGAAGAAGTGCGCAAGCTCAACAGGGAGCATAGAAGCCGTAATATCGACGAGAGGAAGAGATATGGACCATTGGTTTTCACATCTAGGGAGTAGCAAGAGGAGCACACAAGAAGAGGGAAACTGGACTATTGGATCTTGATCTAGAGACCAGACAACCGTCAGATCTGTCGAGAGTTGTGAGGGAGTTAAGCCTTCGTGAACAGGAGGGTGAAAGTCCCGAGAAGAGACAAGCATTGGGATATCGACACTCAGGGAATCGAAGGTCCTGAGGTCGAGAAAGTCGGGACATTTCAAGCCCCGAATTAGCGAGATTTGATCTGGACCGTTCGTTTGGGAGAGGACGTGTGTCACAAAATTACCCACATCGGGGATTCGACATCGGAGGTTGGAAAAGGAAGTCTTGTAAATTCACAAGTGGCGAAAGGGCGAGAGCTCCATGTTGTGGGCCTAACTGACGTCACATCAGGATATCAACATATCGAGATATCGGAGATCTCAAGAACAGGAGATCAAAAACCTCCACAGTGAAAGTCCTGAAGGGGGAGAACCCATCGGAATATCGGAGATCGACATTTCGGGAGTCCTGAAGACGAGGCATCCGAGACACTTGAAGTGGCGAACAAAAAGAGGCGATCAGGACCGTCCATTCTAAGGGGATGCGTGGCAGTGATCGAGGCCTTTGGGAAAGGTACTGATAGGAGAGCCACATCGAGAAATCGTGAGTCGGGATATCGGGAATCTAGTGGACAAGGGGTTTATGCATTTCAGCATTGCGATATCCGAAACCCCGATGAGAGGTAAGAATGTGGTCACGGGGATAACCGTCATATGAGCCAGGAGCTTAGCTAGAAGGGATAATGAGTAAAGCAGTGTATCATCATATCGTCAAATCAAGAGATCGTGGGGATAGAGGTTCGTGACATCAAGGATCACGAAACCCCGAAACCTGAAATTAAGATCAGGGAAAGGTCACAGGTGCATGCAGAGGCCGTGACAGGGAGTATAAGGACCCGTGGATCAGGTTTTCAACAGAGATTCTAGTAGGGAATCAGAAGAGCTAATTCGGATCAAAAAGGGGAATTTGATCGATCCTTTGAGCGGACATAGAGTGCGGGCATCATTTGCATCTGCATCACGACACTCCATTTCTGAACGAAGTAATTTCAAACTGGATCAGCTACCTAATTTTTGTACGATTGAGGGAGACAAACTTATGTTTTCTACAAAACTAAGAAAATGGATAAAACAGACCAAGTAGCATCCAATGAACCAGGATTTTCAACTAACATGGAAAATTCATCAGTGAAGAGAAAAGAGAGGTTGGTTGCACATATATTAGCAACAAAGTTTCATACAAAGCCTACAACAGAGCCAGAAGAAGATAAAGAGGACAGATTAAATCCCATCATGAAATATTTAATCATCAACGGATACATAGACGGGTGCCACAAGCGAGTGGTAAAGAGGAATCATATCAAGCGACAGTAGATAGAAGTCAAAGTTGAGGCAGTCAAGAGCGTTGGGGAAAACCAACCAGCTTGCTTGAACACTCTGAAAGAAGAAATCATCAATCTAGAATAAGTTATCAAGCTAAATTGAGCATGTTTCAGAGAATTTTGTAAAAATATGGACATGTGGTGTTCGACAAAAACGAAATCTTGAATATGTCAGTCTTGTTTATAACGCTCCCTATAAAGTAGGAAAACAATTATTATGTGTTACTTTTTTTTGTAACCAATGTCTATATTTAAACTGTGGGGAAGTTGAGTCGTGTTGAATCCCGTATGTAAATTTTATATATATATCATTCCAAAGATAAAGAAAAGGAGGAACCAAAGAGGCGCCAGCCCCCATAGCAGGAAGACTTTGTAAAATCTTGGAGCTAAAGTGAATACACAATGCATAAGCATTTTGAATTGTTTATGAAAAGATTCTAATGGGTGAGATATGAGTTATGTTTTGTCTTATAGTGTGTATTTCTCATGTCTTTGAAATCCCATTTACATTTTCCTCTTTTTTAAATTGGAGAGTTAAAAGTCCAAAATTCGTCTGATGATGCTCTCAACTTAGCGATTTAAATTATGTGATTCTCTTCTTAACTAATTCATAATTCATTTCAACATGCTCTGATGCAGTTATTTGTTTTCCTTTCCTCTTTCACCATGCAGATTTCAAATTTAAAAACTCAGACTCGTTGCCTCATTTAGCCTTTTTCCCCTAGATAGTTCTTATGACTTGCCACTGCTCTATTCATTTTCGACTCCATATCCCCAAATGTCACCCCCATTTCATCGCCAGCAATTTTATAAAAATCCCTAAAACAAACCAAATCTAGCCTCTGATTATCAAATGAATCTCAAGTGACACGAGAGAGCCCTCTCTGAGTTGAGTAGGCTAGTTCTTAGCTCTAAAGTAGGTTGAAACAGTTACACCTATTGTTTGTTTTATCAGCCGAACATATTTACATGGTGCTAACATTTTGGCGTCGTTGTTGGGGAAGGAAGGTGAAATATTCCCTGGGAGAAATGACAAAGTTCAGATCTGAGCACTAATGGTGAAGAGTATTCAAACACAGAAAGGTTGTACATCATTCACCTGGCGACTCCATTTTCAAGAATGTCAAGTCCAAAGTTTTTATGATGACTCCACTGCCCAAAGACTCAGTAGCCTGAAGATTTTATTGGTGACTCTACTTAAGCTTCAAATGATATTTAGAGACTCCACTAGAATATGAGATCCCTTGATAGAGGTATGACAGAACATCATGAGAGAAAACAAGTACCTAAAGTTGATTTTTTTCCAAGACATCATATTTTTTATTATTAATTACCTTTTGTCCTTTCTTGAACATGCTAAACAAATGTTTCTTTACCTACTGCATTCAAATGATAATTATCAGAGTCTTGCAATTGTATATCCTCTTGCTAAAGTTATATGGATATCCCCTCAGTTTATCACTGGTTTTGATCAAAATCTCCTAGCCGAGCCATGTGATAACCATGACCAAGTTGATGAGCCTCATGGAACTAAGGCTGATATTCCACCTCCTATACTTGACCCAGCACTCCTCGGGACTCAGCATAGATACAGACCCTTAAAATTACCTCACATCCTTCATGATTTTTTGTTAATAACCAAATATCAATATAGCATAGAAAATCCTCAGAAAAGGTACTCCACGCCTTGAAAAAGAGAGAATTTCAGATAATAAGCCTCTTCGAGGGGGCAACCTCCTTTTACCCCACTTAAATGTTCAAGTACAAGATGATTCAAAATAAAAATGTTTCCTTGGTATATATAGGAGACTAGGAGGTATAATTACAACTAATGGCCTAAAGCCGACATAA
>ML793808.1:176617-200768 GCA_009831015.1 Picea engelmannii
TATCAGTTACCTTTATATTCAATCTTTGGAAGTTCTCAATGTGCTCGGTAACTGAACCCTTTTGCTTGATATTTATCAATTGGCTAAAGAAGGTATTGCTCCTTGTATCCTCATAGTGTGCTATCATTTCTTTCGTGAAAATTTTCCAAGTGATGATTGATTTGTGAGAAAAAAGCCATCGATACCATACAAATTGATTAGGTTCTAAATATAAAGAAGCAATTCGTACCTTTTGTGTGTGTGGCACATTATGGAGACCAAAAAATTGCTCCATATGAAGTATCCATGTGATTGGGTCCTTGCCATCAAACTTACTCATATCAACCTTAGGAATGTGGTTGGTCTTCAAGCCAAATTTTGAGTTTCTCCATTCTTGATTCACCTTCCTTGTGTCCTCATCAAGAATTTCATGGGATTCATTTTCACTTTCAGGTGTCTTCTTTGTTACGAAATTTTCCAATACTTCCATGATCTCCCCTTTTAAACCATCTATCTTAGTATCCAACTTAGCTTCCATTGAATCCATCTTAGTATCCAACTTAGCTTCCATTGAATCCATCTTATTTTGTAGTTCATTTATGTCCCTACACATTTATTCACCTTCATCAAGAGTCCAAGTAGGATTTTCTGGAGGCTTATTTGGTGTAGAAGTTCCCTTTTTCGGTGGCATGTTGGCCAAGTATCACTTTTGAACCTGGATTTTTAGGTGGTTCTGCTAGACAATATTTCTTCTATTGTATCTCCCAAGTTTTGGCCCTTCTGGGTATGAAACTTTCTTTTATGTATTTCTCTGATATTGCTTCTCTACAATTCCACAGGTCTGATCAAAATTGGATGTGCCAAGTGGAATTTATAGTAACTTCCCCACAACTTGCTGATTTTTGTCCTTTCCAGGAGCTCTCACTTGTATAGAGTGCCCCACACAAAATAATTGATATAAAATTCTGAAACTTGCTCCAGAAATACTATAGACTGTCCACGGTCCAATGCAACCAATACCATGCAATTTGGATACTCTAGGAATAAGTTATGATTTTTTTACCTGGAACACCTTCTTGAGACTAGTCAATAGGACTACTCAGATACCCTATCTTACACAGGGTGAATCTACAAATTCCATATGACCCAGAAGCTAAATTGTTTACCACAGATACCTTACTAATTTCTGTAACTATCCTCTAGAGTTCAGGGTCTGAAACATTACAGAAAAATTTTTATAGGAAAAATTTTGCAATGACTCATTTCAAGACGATTCCAGAACCCTATCTTGTACAGGCTGTATCTCTGAAAGTATAAGGTCTCAGGAGAAAATTTTTGAACCAAACGTACCTTCATCAGTCTTCTAAATAGAGTCCAAGAATTTCCTTCTAAAACGTCATAGAAAAAAAGTTATAGAGAAAATTCCAAGGTGTCTCATATGTAGCAGCGAAACCCCAAGACCTCGAGCTCTGATACCATATGTTAAGAACCAAATATCAATATAGCATAGAAAATCCTCAGAAAAAGTACTCAACGCCTTGAAAAAGAGGGAATTTTAGATAATAATCCTCTTCGAGGGGGCAACCTCCTTTTACCCCACTTAAATGTTCAAGTACAAGATGATTCAAAATGAAAATGTCTCCTTGGTATATATACGTGACTAGGAGGTATAATTACAACTATTGGCCTAAAACCGACATAAATAAAATAACATTACTAATATAATATGCCCCAATTAAGGGGTAATGAGCCAATATTAGGGCTTAACATTTTCCTCCAAAGAACTATAAGTACCTACCTATGTTTGATGGGGAGCTTGGTACCATCACAGTTGAAAAACACCTCCAAGAGTTTGACCATTTTATAGATTTGTTTGAGATTGACCATGATGATGTTCATATGAGGGATTTCTCTCAATCATTGAAAGGAGGTACCAAATAATGGTTTAAGCATTTAAATCCAGAGACAATTATCTCACGAGAATAATTGAAGAGTATCTTTTCGAAGTTCTGGGGTAAGAAGAAATCTCTAGACATGGAGCTTATAGAATTCTATGCCTTGAAAGGGAAAAGAAATGAGACTATTTCCACTTTCTTTAGAAGGTTTTCCAATGTCTATTATGATTTTCCTAAAGAGATTCAACCCACCGAAGTTGCTTCCATGCTCCAGTATACCACCACTCTTCGCCCAGATTTGTCTTTCCTCCTGATGGAAAGAAAACCTAAGACCTTACAAAAAACGTTTGATGATGCTAAGGAGATTCAACATAATATCCTAGTATGTGAACATATTTGAAATGAGAGGTTGTATGTTTGAGGACATGAAAGTGAATATGAACAAGAAAAGGTGGATTGGAATCTTGAGCATAGAGTTGATAACATCATAGGTCCTCTTGAAGTTTTCAATGCTTATGATTTTGCAAAAGACTGTATTCCGCTTATTGAAAACAAAAGTGTTGATTTAGCTTCTGGTCCATTCCATGATGAGGATAAAACTGATTGTTTCAATTATTCATTTGTGGGCAGTCAAGAGGACGAGTTTGCGAATCAATATGATGTCCCAAGTTTTTTCTTGTTATATGACATTGCCGATGTTGTTGATTTGCCTATCTATGATGAATATGATGATGACTATAATGTTGACTTCCTAGAACAACTAGATGTGTGTTCTCTATCAAAAAATATTCCTTTTCAGCAGTGTAATGAGAGCAATCAGCCTACATGTCACAATTACAAAGAAGAAAGTATTGAATCAGCTGAAGGGAATTCTTTACCTTTGTGTTTTTCTTCATTTAAATTGTTGAAATAAAATTCTAAGATCATCATTGAAGAAAAGGAATGTGTATTGATGCCAAATCACACTGATTCGCTTGAAAAAATTGACAAGAGATTGCAACAATCTTCTCTTGTGTTTGACAATCCTGTTACTTGTTATGTAGAAAGACTTGTCAGTTCGAAATTGTAGCCATTGGTCAAAGATGGATCTAAAAATGAGTGTGTTCAACAATCCAAAGAAAATGAAAAAGGTTTTGGATCAGGTGAAAGAACCTTACCATTGTGTTTTGCTTCTTTCAAATTGCTGAAGCAAAATGTGTATAGTGTTTTGAATCAAAAATCTTCCAGGCATGATACTGAATGTGAGAAAAAAATGAACTTGTAAATGAAAAATATCTTCCATTATGTTTTTCTTCCTTTGAAATGTTGAAAGCAAGTCGTGAGATAACAGAGGTAGTAGGGAATTCTGACTGTATTCACAGTGGAAATATTTTACATGAGCAAATTGTTATCAGTAAGGAAGATCAACGACCTTCACATATGTTGGATGACCATATGACCGATTACATGGAAGGTTATTTCAGTTTAAAATTGCAGCCTGCACTCAACTACTAGCCTGAAAATGAAGATGAAGCTGATCGAGAAATTGTTGTTAAGAGTCATTTTCCTTCCCCTGAAACTAATATAGATATGCAACAAGATTTCCAGCAAAACAAAGTGTTTCAAAGTTGTCTTTCTTCTCATAAGAATGACATGATGGTCCAATTCCTAAGTATCCTAAACATAAATGAGGTTTCTAAAAATGCATCCATGGAAACTCTAAGTCATGAAATAGTTCATGATGATAGCCTTCCACACTTGCTAGAAGATTCTAAGCATGTATTTACTTCCATTCATTCAGTAGAAATTCAAAGTGACAGTCCTCAACCAAATCTCCAAAAGGTTGATAAAACCACATCAGAATTATTTGATGAACAAGAAGATAACCTCGATGCACATGATGTGGTTTTCATATTTAAAATATGTATAAATGTTTTTTCCAGGATGCATGGAATGATAAACAAACTTCCTACTGTCATTTCATTCGAAAATGCTCCCAGGATTGAAAAAGTGAAGCAAGAACCAAAGACACTTGTGAGGGAAGCCTATTCTTCTGTCTTAGCTCCCAAAAAAGGAATATTTCTTCATGTGTTTCATGACCCCATGGCATGTTATATGGTGAATCTTTATAACCAAAATCTACAGACGATGGTGGGTTATAAGCTTAAGAATAAAGGGAGTGATGAATCAATATCAGTATTAGATATGGATCGCTTTACACTAGAGGTTGTTCTTCATCCATGGTTGTCTTTTGTTTCAGGAAACTATTACTTCTAGCCTTCTCAGAAAATCTATCAGCTTCTTGATGGAAGTCAACAAGGTGAAACACCTGAAAATCAGAATGCAGTGGAAAAAATGAGATTTAGTTTAGACCTTGTGCATACATTGGAATATTCATTTGTGATTCTGCTAGAAATATTATATAGTCCCAATATTTTTAAAATCCTAGAATTCAAATTCGTATATAACTTCCCAAAGGAATCGTTGGGAAGCGAACATTGGAGAAAGCATGTGCAAAGAAAACAAATAATTGATAAAATGTCGGCATGGTTGCATTAGCATTATGATTTCACTTGATTGGTATCTCCTTTCAACAGTTAGGGTAGGTAGGTATGAATAATCTTGTTGGCCAAGCATTTTTCCGTCTGGATTTTCAGTAGTGTGTACAGTCAGATTTTTGTGGTGTATTCAATGTTCAATATCTAGTTGAGAGTAGTATGCAGAGTTTGGTTTTCAGCAAAAACTAGTGACAGGTCAAAGTAGGATACATACACATGTTTTGGGAGCATCCCGATGGAGCAGGCACCAGGTCTACTATTCTTTGCTACCTCGCAGGGGGAATAGCATCCCAAGTTGGAGCCTATGTTATCACTGTAAAATTTTATTTTGAGACCTAGCCTTTTAAACCTAGCGGGGGGCTAAGTCCGTATGGACGGGAGACAGATTGGAGAACAAAGCCACATCTAGCAGAAAGTGACAAATATAGGGGAAAGGAAAATTTGATGGGGCCCGGTGGGTCACAAATCTTGAAACAACCCAGATCGAAAGTCAAGAGAAATATCGGGAAAGAAAATAGTGCGAAGGTTAATTGCTTGAAGTCGGTCTGAGGAAAATACCATGGTTTCACCTCGCAAGCATGTGGTGCCACCAAGTGCATATCGAGGGGAAAAGAGGGTATACTTGAAACCACCCAATCTCATTCCGATGTCATGTGTTAGAAAATCATTTGATACATGTCACTTCTGAGGATCACATGTGAAAAGGGAAGAGTTGACAACTTAACCAATCACATCAATACGGTTGTTTGAGTTCTTTACGCCATGCAACATCGAGTAAGTGCCACCAAAAAGAAGATCTGAAGGCTCACCATTCGAAAATGATAGTCGAGTGAGATAGGCCATTGTCTGGGAAATTACTTTCACCAATAATCTGTGATTAGGCACTCGATGATGACCATCCTTCAAAACATAGATAACATTACTATGTTTTGATCATTCGAAACTCCATTTATGAATGGAGTAGTTTCAAACTAGATCTACTACCTAATTTCTGTACGATTGAGGGATACAAGCTTATGTTTTCTGCAAAACTGGGAAAATGGATAAAATAGACCAAGCGACATCCAGTGAACCAAGATTTTGAACTAATATGGAAAATTCATCAGTGAAGAGAAAAGAGAGGTTGGTTGCATAGATATTAGCAACAAAGTTTCATACAAATCCTGCAGCAGATCCAGAAGCAGATAAAGAGGTCAGATTAAATCCTGTCATGAAATATTTAATCATCAACAAATATGAAGACGGGCACCACAAGAGAGCGGTAAAGAGGAAGCAGAGAAAGCAATAGAAGACATAAATCATAGATGAGGTAGTCGAGAGCATTGGGGAAAACCAATCAGCTTGGTTGAACAGTTTGAAAGAGGAAATCACCAATCTGGAATAAGTTATCAAGATAAATTGAGCATGTTTCAAAGAATTTGTAAAAATATGGACATGTGGCATTCGACAAAAAATAAATCTCAGATATGTCAGTCCTGTTTATAGCGCTCCCTATAAAGTAGGAAAAAAGTTATCATGCGTTACTTTTTTTTGTAACCGATGTCTATGTTTAAACTGTGGGGAAGTTGAGTCGTGTTGAATCCCGTATGTAAATTTTCTATATATATCATTCCAAAGATAAAGAAAAGGAGGAACCGAAGATGGGCCTGCCCCTGTAGTAGGAAGACTTTGTAAAATCCTGGAGATAAAGTGAATACACAATGCAGAAGCATTTTGAACTGTTTATGAAAAGATTCTAATGGGTGTAATATGAGTTATGTTTTCTCTTATAGTGTGTATTTCTCGTGTCTTTAAAATCCCATTTACATTTTCCTCTTATTTAAATTGGAGAGTTAAAATTCTGGAATTCCTTTGATGATGCTCTCGACTTAGAAATTTAAATTATGTGATTCTCTTCTTAACTAATTAAAAGTTCATTTCAACATGCTCTGATGCAATTATTTGTTTTCCTTTCTTCTTTCACCATGCATATTTCAAATTAAAAAAATCAGACTCATTGCCTCATTTAGCCTTTTACCCCTAGATAGTTATTATGACTTGCCACTTCTCCATAGCCCCAAATGTCACCCCCATTTCCTCACCAAAAATTTTATAAAAACCCCCAAAACAAACCAAATCTAGCCTCTGATTATCAAAGGAATCTCAAGTGACATGAGAGATCCCTCTCTAAGTTGAGCGGGCTAGTGCCCAGCTCTAAAGTAGGTTGAAACAATTACCCCTGTCATTTGTTTTATCAGCCGAACAGATTTATAGGGTGCTAACAACTTCATTGAAAGTTTCATTACACTTGATTAAGAAGAGTTCATATGGTTAGAGTAGGGTAGTATAGGTAATAAGCTTGCTTCCCAAGTATATTATTTTCTTCAGTTTTCACAATGTGATCAGATTTGCAGTATGAGGTTTGTTTGCAGCAAGTCTTTCAGTTTTCTTGAATAAGTGACAGATCTTGAAGTATTGCAGAGGATTAGTTGCACAAGTTTGATACTAGATGACTCCATAACCCAATGGCTAAGGCAACTGGAACTACTATGTTCTTGGAGCCTTACAGGGAGGTCTCCATCCCTTATGGAGCCAGATGTTATCACATAGGATTGCAGGGGTCAAAAAATCACATTGGTTTTGTTTTTTGAGTCATAGGGTTTTACAAGTCCTAGGTTTTTGGGTCGCTTGTTATGGCCATAGCTTAAAGTTTTATTTGAAAAGACTAAATTTTGGTTCAACCTTGGTTTAAGAGCCTTGATGTAATTTAATTAGACATCATGACAAGCTAGATAATGTCCCTATGAGTCAAACCTTACATCATTACCTTGACATGTCACACCTCCAGCTTGTACAAAATTTTCTCCTTGTCACCATCCATCCATTTGAATCTCAAATAAGAGTCAGTTGTATATGCTGCCAACTCACTAGGAGAGTTCGCAACATACTCTAAGTACTTCATGCATTCATTTATCATCATTGAAATTAAAGGATCATGACAAAGAGGATTTTATTGTTTTTAGATCCTACATTTAACCAATTCTTTAGGGATTATTTCATGAGATCTACTAAAAGTTTCCTCGAAGTGTGAAAACTCTATTTGAACTTGGTGCTGCAAAGTGGTGCTACCAACTAGTGTTGTGAGCTAGATGAAGAGGAGAGTTGGAGCTTGGATAACATGCAAACATATCAGTTCAAATTCACAGATATTATCATCAATATCAGGTTTACCAGGAAGTCCATGAGGGTCTACATGTTGTTTATAGGTTGAGAGAAGGTTTTATGCTGGTTTATCTATCAATGCTATGAATTGTCCTAATCTGGCACTGTGAACATGGCGATGTGAACCCTTTATTCCAACACTATTGAAACCTTCATCCTCTACATATTTAAAAGCTCAGTTTTGAGAGAGTGGATATGCACCCCTATCTTATTTTAAATATATGGCTGGTCATATGCTAAAGAAAGATTAAGTTGCACACATCATCAATGCTACTAACTGATATTTAAACTGACAAAAACCCCTGTTTTAGAATAAAAATCACATTTGTCTCCCTTTTATTATAACTCTCAGTTGTTGTTCCTTATTCCTCTTGCTGGAAGAGTGTCTGTAAATTCTAACCTTGTACAATATCTACTACAAACAGATATTCATAAAAAGAACAGAAAAGATACAAATGCAAATACAAACATTACACAAAGATTTTTCCCCTGGAAACCCAAACCGGGAAAACCAACATATTCTATATTATTCATCTTGTTACAATGTTTACAATACAAAATACATATAGGAGCCAGTGGCATCCAAAACCTTAACCCAATGACCTAGATTGGTCCAAAACCCTAATTCCTTAACCGAAAATAGAAAACCATCGACAAAGAAACCATGTGTCGAAAAACTACCTAAACATAATGCGGTCCCAAGGTAGAAATAAATGTGGTCCCGATGCAGAATATTTTTTCTCGGGGGCGTTGCACCCCCCTCTAACCCCCATTGTGCAAAGAATATAACATATACCCAACAGTGTCTTGTCCCATACCTCAATGTGTATAGAGTGAGATATATAAAATATTTGTACAAAGTCATCCTTTTGAAAACATTTCAATCATTGAAACCCAAATTTAATGTTTCATGCATTTTACAACATTTTTGGTGCTAACTATGTTTTGTAAGCCATGATTATCAGTTTGGGTGCTTTCCTTTAAACAAGATTACTAAGATTATTAAGTTTACAACATTTTTGGACACATGATACAGTTTTGGGATGTTAACGACTTTGGTAAAAGTGAAAAGGGATGCTACAGGAAAGTCCATAGTGCCTGGCGCTGCGAACTGGTAATTTATGATAGTTTGTAAGAATTAACACACATCATAGGATTGTTTTCATCATAAATTTTGAATGCCACTCTGGATTCCTCTGAAATTTGGTGTGGAGGAGAAACATGATGTTTTTTACTCACTAACAAAAACTCAGGCCAACCCAATTCGTATTTTGGGAGAAAAGAAAAAATCATCACCTACAGGAAAGTTCACAATGCATGTTGTCATAGGTGTTGCGAACTCTAACAATATGACAAATTCAATCTATGGGAAGGCTATTAGTTGTCAGGGAAGGTTCAACTGGTCTCCTAGGAGTTATTTGGACACAAGGGACATGTGTTCCATCTCCAAATCAAGTAGCATGACCTGTTTCAAAATGCCTTTGTCTCAATAGACAAGATCCCAAAAAATAGGAATTTGTTATGTTTTGTTGGAATATTTTGTAACAAGATTCCTAAATGGAGGAGGATCCTATGTAGCTCCTTGGTTTCGACCTCCTTAAGGTATATAGAGATGATTTACTATATATGGAACTGGATTTTGATAAGGAAAGGGTTGGAGTGATAGGAAAAAGGATGTTACTATTTTGTAAACTCTCAAACTCTGTATATCTAGATGGAGGATTCTTGTGTAGTCAAATATCAGCTTGTGCTCCTTTCTTTGTCGTCTTTCTCTAATGGAATACTAATTGATAAAGGATTCATCAATAGTTTGTTAGCATAGTTATGTAGTGGATGATTTACTGTATATTTTGTGAAGCAATTCTTCTTGGAGAAAATATTTATTTCTTGATTAGAAGGATCTTAATTAATGAAATTTAAACCATATGAATGTTTCAATAAAGCCTGATGTGAAATTGACTATTCATCTTGATGTTTTTCTACATTTTCTTCTATTCATGTTTCAAAATATGTGTTGGTTGGATATTATGATAGCCCTTCTTGCTGGAATACAGTGTTTGGAATTTTGTGCATTAGATCAGGCTTTGAACCTTATCAGTTTGATCTATTTCTTAATATAATCATTGATCCAACTCTAAACATTTTGATGGGTACTGGGCTTACACTTACAACAGTCTAAGTGTGACTCTCAGTCATAAACAAATTTGGTGTCGTTGCTGAGGACATAAGTGAAAAAATCTTCCCTGGGAGAATGACATTGAGAAGACCTGGCTCTTGATGGTAGACATGCGCAGGACACAAAGTTTGGTTGCAATCATCTACCTGGAGATTCCACAATCAAAGAATCCACCGAAGGAAGGATCCTGCTGACATAAAATGAAAATATGGAAGGGAAAAACCAAGTATCAACTCATTAGTTTTCTCCATGAACTTTTGTTCTTCTTCATCAGTTTATTTTTGTCTTTCCCTTTACATATAAAATGAATTATCCTTTGATTTGTCTATTCAGATGATCGTAAGCCTTCAATTATATATGACTCTTTCGATGAAGAAGGTCTGTATTATGCATGTGTTGTATATGTTTATCATGTCTCTTCACCTCAGTCTATTGAGAAGAATGAATTCCATATCTCAATCCCTCCTGAAATTGATTTACCTCCTAAAGTCTTTGTTATACCTTGCAATCAGCTTATTAAACCTCATTTTCATCCCACTGATGTTCTGTCAAGAATTAGAGAGAAATTTTTTAAACCCTTTAGGCTGCCATCTAACCTTCATCCTTACCCTCCCAACATTTTTGAGTATCTTCTTCGGTTTATTGGAGAAGATCATATCATTGTTGAGAAGAATTTGGGAGCCTTTGAGAACTTAGTTGATAATTTTGAAATAGTATATGAAGATGTCACCATGAGGTTATTTTCAAAATCCTTGGCTGGGGATGTTGCTTTGTGGTTTAAAGGTATGGAAGTTGGCTCCATTATTTCATGAATTAATTTATATGATGCATTTTTAAGATACTAGGGAGAGAACAAATCCTTCGATCAACACTTAGTTGAGTTTTGTGCTTAGAAGAGAAAAGAAGGGCCACCTTCAACAAGAGGTTTCACGATTTTTATTACATCATGTTATTGGAGATTCGGCCTTATGATACTGTAGCTATGCTTTACTACGTAGCAGCTCAACACCTACATTTTGTCCTTATTCAAGGAGAAAGTAAATCTTCATCATTGCAACAAATGTTTACAGATGGAGAGGAAGTGGAGAGTAATCTTTGAGAATGTGCACAACTCTCTTGTCATATCTTGGAAAATGTTTTGGATGAGGAATAATCTGAGGAAGTATATGGACAACAGGAAGCTTATCCAAGCTTGCAATTGTTTCAGCATGCTTGTACATCATTTTTAGATCTTAAATATTTTTCTGATCTTGAAATTATTAAATCAGATTTTTCCATTGTTAAAGATGCAAATGTACATGCTTATAACTCATACCAGGAAGATAAATTTACATATGTAGTTGATCCTTTTACTAATTATGAGAAAAGGGTTGGTTTCTCTTATGATGAACATCATGAGGAATATTTTGCAGAAGGTGGTGACATTTCTGTTTCAGAGAAAGTTGTTTTCCCTCATCATCTTACTTTTGACTTAAAAAATCAGTTAACATTCTTGGCTCATGATAACCTCCGTGATTATATGGTTTTAAAATTTGGTCAAGAAGATAGGAAGGAGATACAGGAACATGTGAGTTTGTTCTCTTTTTCATCAATAGATGGACAACAGGAAGAAAGTCAACAAGCAAATAAAAAGGAGTAGATTTTTATATCAACATGTATTAATTCTCCCAGTATTGACTTTGTATCTGAGAGTTTTAGAGCATATTTTTCAGAGGATAGTAAAGAGGAGGTTGAGAAATCATATGGTCAGTCTATAGTTCTTTTTTCTTCAGAGAATGTTGACCAAAAATTTCAAGAAGACACTGCAAATAAGTTACTTTCCCAAGGAGATAATTAGGAGCCAGAAAAATATTTTGTTGTCCATGAGTTCTTTGAAGCATGCAATATCTATAGGTTGTTTCAAGGAGGTCAAGAGAATTATAGTCTTGTCAACATAGAAGAGATTATGAAGGAGCAACCTAGTCTTAAGATGCAGTTAAAATTCTATCATGTGATTCATGATCCTATAGCCATATACATGGAGTCTATTTGCTTAGAAGTTTCCTACATTAGAGCTTTTGCTATGCAAGCAAGTTGCAGTTGTAAGTATCAATTGCTCATATATTGTATGTTTCATATTTTGTGGGTTTTATTAAAGAGTTACCTGCAAAAATTTATATTTATCAATCAGATTCTTTTATGGCTTCATTGGAAGTTTCATTACACTTGATTAAGAAGAGTTCAGCTGGTTGGAGTACGGTAGTGTAGGTAATCAGCTTGCTTCTTGAGAATTTTCTTTTATTTAGTTTTCACAGTGTGATTAGATTTGCAGTATGACATTTGTTTGCAGTAGGTCTTTCAGCTTGCTTGAATAAGTGGCAGATCTTGAAGTATTGCATAGGATTGGTTACACAAGTTTGATACTAGATGACTCTATATCCCAATGGATAAGGAAATTGGAACTTCTAGGTTCTTGGATCCTCACAAGGAGGTCTCCATTTCCTATGGAGCCAGATGTTAGCACATAGGATTGTAGGGGTCAAAAAATCACAATGGTTTTTTTTTTTCGAGTCATAGGGTTTCACAAGTCCTAGGTTTTTGGGCATCTTGTTATGGTCAGAGCTTAAAGTTTGATTTGAATAAGATAAATTTTGGTTCAACCTTGGTTTAAGAGTCTTGAAATAATTTAATTAGACATCATGACAAGGTAAATAAAGTCCCTATGAGTCACAACTTACATCATTACCTTGACATATCACACCTCCATCTTGTAGAAAAGATTCTCCTTTTCACCATGCATTTGTTTGAATGTCAAATTAAAGTCATTTGTATGTGTTTCCAACTCACTAGGAGATTTTGCAGCGTACTCTAAGTACCTCATGCATTCATTTATCATCATTGCAATTAAAGGATCGTGCCAAAGATGATTTTATTGTTTTCAGAGCCTACATATAACCACTTCTTCAGGGATTATTTCATAAGATCTACTAATAGTTTCCTCGGAGTGTTCAAACTATGTTTGAACTTGGCACTGCCAACTAGCATTGTGAACTGGCTAAAGAGGAGAGTTGGATCTTGGATAACTTGCAAATGTATCGGTTCAAATTCATAGATATCAACATCAATCTAAGGTAGAACAGAAACTCCTTGAGGGTCTACATTTTTTTTAGAGGTTGAGATAAGGTTTTATGTTGGTTTATCTATTGGCGTTGTGAACTGCCCTAATCTGGTACTGCAAACAGGGCACTGTGAACCCTTTGTTCCAGCATTGTTGAAACCTTCATCCTCTACATATTTAAAATTTCAGTTTTAAGAGAGTGGATTTGCACCCTTATTTTATTTGAAATGTATGTTTGGTCATCTATTGAAGAAATATTAAGTTGCACACATCATAAATGGTGCTAACTGATATTTATACTAATAAAAAAACATGTTTTAGCAGAAAATTCACATTCGTCTCCCTTTTATTATAACTCTCAGTTGTTGTTCCTTATTCCTCCCATTGGAAGAGTGTCTTGTTTCATACCTCAATGTGTATAGAGTGAGGTATATAAAATATTTGGACAAATTCAACCTTTTGAAAACATTTAAGTCATTAAAACCCAAATTTATTGTTTCATGCATTTTACAACATTTTTAGTGATGACTATGTTTTGTAAGCCATGATTATCAGTTTGAGTGCTTTCCTTTAATCAAGATTATTAAGATTATGAAGTTTAGATAATTTTTTGACACTTGATACAGTTTTGGGATGTTAAATACTTTGGAAAAAGTGAAAAATCCTGCTACAGGAAAGTTCATAGCATCTGGCGCTGCGAACTGGTAATTTATGACAGTTTGTAAGCATTAGCCCATAAGAGAGGATTGTTTTGATCATAACTTTTGAATGCCAATATGGGTTCCTATGAAATTTGGTGTGGAGGAAAAACATGATGTTTTCGACTTGCTGAAAAAAAATCAGCGCGACTGAATTCGTATTTTGGGAGAAAATAAAAAATCATCACCTGTTGGAAAGTTCACAACGCATGTTGTCATAGGTGATGTGAACTCTAACAATTTGACAAATTCGAGCTATGGGAATGTTTTAACCTATCAAAGAAGGTTAGAATGGTCTCCTAGGAGTTAGTTGGACATGAGGGACATGTGTTACATCTCCATATCAAGCAATATGACCTATTTAAAAAGGCATTTATCTCAATAGACAAGATCCCAAAAAATAGGAATTTGTTAGGTTTTTGTTGGAATATTTTGTAACAAGACTCCTAAATGGAGGATCATCCTATGTAGCTCCTTTATTTCATACTCCTTATGGTAGATAGAGATTATTCACTATATATGGATGTGGATTTTCATAAGGAAAGGGTTGTAGTGATAGGAAAAAGGTTGTTATTATTTTGTAAACTCTCAGACTTTGTATATCTGGATGGAGGATTCTTGTGCAGCCAAAGATTATCTTGTGCTCTTTTTTTTGTTCATTTTCTTTGTCTTATTACTCTAATGGAATACTAATGAATAAAGTATTTATCAACAACTTGTTATCAGAGTAACTATGTAGTGGATTATTTACTGTGTATTTTGTGAAGCATTTCTTCTTGGAAAAAATATTTATTTCTTCATTAGAAGGATCCTAATTAATGAAATTTCAACCATATGAATGTGTCAATCAATCTTGATGTGAAAATGAATGTTCATATTGATGTTTTTCTTCATTTTCTTCTATTAATCTTTCAAAATATGTGTTGGCTGGAAATTATGATAGCCCTTCTTGCTGGAATACAGTCTTTGGAATTTTGTGCATTAGATCAAGCTTTGAACCTTATCAGTTTGATCTATTTTTTAATACAATCACTGATCCAAATATAAAGATTATGATGGGTATTGGGCTTACACTTACAATAGTATAAGTGTGACTCTCAGTCATAACATAACCTCAGGGATCATTCACATACCTTTGGATCCTACTTGCACTGCTACAACTACCATGTACCTAACCCAATCAGTGTTGTACCTTTCTATTATGAGTTGCACTTATACCAAACTCAAAGTTTGTTGTCGGGACCATCACCCGTACCTTTCCTGTTATGTGCAATGCCTTGTTCCTTATCTGAGCATGGTTTCTGCCACCATGTGTTCCATTTTTCATTTTCTTTTATTGCCTTCACCTAAGCTGGTAACTAGTTGACTAGAGCGTTGGATTGAAGAAGACAGTTGTCATGTCCATGGGATTGAAGATGCAAGTTATCAGGCATGTGAGAAAATCTCTCTAGGTGAGATAACTGTTGGGAATTGAATTCCTGAAGGAACCCAAATGCAGTTACAATGCTCTGAGACTTCTTGTCCGACCTGTTATTGAAGCCCTGGAAGGGAAGTGGGGCAGCCGAAGGACTCTTGAGAAGAAAAGGGGCACACATCCTAGGGTGGGACAAGAATGTGGGGAATGAGAGACTATAGGCTAATAGTTTGAATTCGCTCCTGGGATGAAATCCTTACCATTGTCTGTATTGTCTCAGCTTAGCTAGGAATCCCTTTACTAGGGTGGAGTTTAGTCCCAACTTGGGGGTGACCCACTTCTGAGAGCTTTGAGCAGCGCGTCTAAGTTTGGGAGGTTCATGGAAGGTCTGTATGCAGTTGGTGATCTTCTATGAAATATAAGTATCAATTATGTGTCCAATTGCATGTTGTGTATTTGTACATGTCTTTATAATTATGAGTATTGCCTATGTATGTTGTATGTATATGCTTACTATTATTTTCACATGATTATATGCATTAGTAGAATGTATCTGTCTGTATTAAATTTGTATAAATATATACAATAGAAATGAAGATTTTTCACATGGCATAGCCCAGTGGCCTAAAGATGGGTGTTAGAACACGTATAATTTTGAGCTTTTGAGCTTTATATTTTGCCTCTTAGAAATAAAAATTTTACCCAAAAAAGAAAAAAAATTAGAAAGCAACCTTTTAAAATTAAAATAAATCCATTGGTTGTTATTTATCAGTAAGGTTGCTTCTTTCCGAATGTAAAAGAGAAAACCTTTTTTGAATATCAATAAAAGTGCAGACAAAGATTCTAAGTTTCGTTCAATTTGAGTTTCCATTTCTCTGAATTTCTTTCTGTAGTTCTCGAAGAGTGAATGATTACAATTCAGTATTACATCTACTCTAATCATAATATATCAGTGGTTCATTCAGTAACATCATTTCCTCTGTTTTAACTATGAGTAAAACAAGACCTTTGATCTGTGTGAATTACTTCATTTTTATCTCATGTTCAAGGGTGTATCTTCTACTTTTCTTCTACTGCAAACAAGGTGAGACTTATCTGTAATTGATACCTGAATTTGTTTTAATAGTTTTTTAAATATTTCTACATCATTTGACATTATAATTGTGAATCAGATAACAAGATACAACCTTTGTATTGTCTTATCATTAATTTCGTTTAAAGATTATTTCTCAGAAAACTGAAGGTAGAAAAAAACACTCACAAAAACACTTCATTTAAAACCTTTGATGCCTTACATTATTCTTTGAGCCTTACAATCGATCTCAGGAACAACATCTTTTTGACACCATTGTCAGGGATGGAGAAACACAATAATTTTTCCCTAGGAGAACGACAAAGTTAAATTTTGGTCTTTGATGGTGAACAAAGATTGAATACACGGATAAGTCTTACTTTATATTTCACCTGGAAACTCCATTATAGAGAAAACTGGCATTCGGTCGAAAGAATACTAGAAAAAACCCAGACAAAAAGCATACTATGCCGGTTTCAGACCCCAAAAAATTGTTGAAACCAAAGGGATATCTCAGACAAAATTTTGCATCAGCAGGTAAGGTCCATCAACCTAGAATTACGTAAGTTAATGTTAATATTCCCGTTGAAGAAMTAAATCTTAAGGAAAATTTTAAACAAGTTCATTATGTTGAATCATCAACAAGTAAACCTGAAGTTAAACTTGAAACTCCGGAGGTAATTATTCCTGAAATAAAATTTGAGATTGAYGAGACCATCCCTATTTCATTGATAGATACTTTTACCAGTGAAAAAAAAGAATCCATTTCAATCCCTACTATCATTAGTACTCAACTGATTATTTCTCTTCCCAAAGTAAAAGTTTCTATTTCCAAAAATCTTGAAGATTATTTTCTATACTCAGATTCGTCCCCTATTACTTCTCCTATCTATACATCAGGTAAACCTGAGGAACCAAGCTCAAGTTTTCCTTTTCCCCCTCATATAGATCTTCCATCTTCTCATGATCATTTTCCTGAACTTCATTCGCAACATCCTGAAGTAGTCAAAAGATCATTAGATCAGTCTTTTGAAGTTTTTGAAAATCTCCTATTTAGTCCTCGAATTCCATCTCCTAGACTTTCAATGGCTGGTGTTGGCGGTGCCGTAGGTGCAGGTGTTGGTGGACAAGCTCAACCCCCTAGGATATTTTCCAAGGTCACTGCTAGATATGCTCCCTTAGTTGTTCCTATTGTATTGCACGATTTAGCTAAAAATTACATGAAGAGCCTCCCTAAATTCACGAGAGAAGGGGATCTAACAACAACAGAACATATAGCCTTTTTCGATCAATTTGTTGATATTCTTGGTATTGAGCATGAGGACGTTTACACAATATTTTTATTACAATATTTTGAAGGACATGCAATAACTTGGTTCAGAGGACTTCCAGTAGGTTCTATATGATTATATAATGATCCAGAAACTTCCTTCTTAAGGCAGTGGGGTGAGAAAAAATACCATCTATATTACTTGACTGAATTCAGAGCCTTGAGAAAGAAAACATCTAAATCAGTCCTAGAATTTATCCAAAAATTTAATAATCTTTATCACAAAATCCTAGCTGAAGTTAAACCTTCTCAACTAGCTACAAAAGCAACTTTTGCAGGGGATTTTGATTCTGATTTCGCTCTACTTTTGAGAGAAAGAAGATCCACTACTTTAGCGGGGATGCAATATGATGCTATAGATATTGAATAAAATATGATGGCATCCAGGAAGTTTAAAACTAAATTTGAGATGGGAACAAGAGAACCCGGGCATTTTAAACAACATGTAGGGCCCTCTGGATCTAGAAAGTCCACAGAGGAAAAAATGGATGAGATGGCCAAAATTATTAAAGATTTATCGAAAAAAAAATCCAGGATGGGAATAGAAAACGCTAAACCTAACCCATATGTCAGAAATCAATTCAGGAGAAATCCCAACCCTCAAATACAACAAAGACAAATTAAAAATGAGGAACAAAAGATTCAAGATCCTTTTAAAACTGAGAATTTCATACAGAGAGATGAGGAGAAAGATTATGATGAATTAGGTGAAGAGCTAAACAACCTCAGCGATGAGGATCTTGAGCCTCACCTAACCAAACAAGATTATGAGAGATCCTTGGATCTGGAATCTATGTTTAATAATGATGAAAATATCAACAATTTGGGAGAATCTAATTACAAAGGTCTAGCTAATTCAATAATGGCCAAGATTAAACATAAATATGATTTGAGGCCAAAAGAAAGGAATTCAATAAATTCTCCACCAAAAAAGACTTTATCACGAAATAAAGAAAATGAAGCAACAGTCGCAAAACCATCACATGAAACGCAAGTTTCTCGACCAAAGTAGGTTGAAACGAAAGCAGTACAGACTAAGAAGCTAGAAAACAAAGAAGTTGAAGTTCAGACAAGGGAAATTGAAAAACCAATTGGGACTTTCAATTTAGAGAATGAACTTAACAAAATTAAAATTCCAATGCCTATGTTTGAACTTGCTAGAAACCCGATCTATTAAAAACAAATTGCTAAAGAAATAAACTTTTATGATGCTGAATATCAAGATGATGTTATCAATTTGCACGATGGAAAACCTGCAATCATGTTTGGACCACACATTGAAAATAGTAGGGATTATGTTGCTCCTTTCTATATTACACTAACTGTGCATGATCATTTACTTCACAATTCCATGTTAGACTTAGGATCTTTGCATAATTTAATGCCTAATATTATCATGGAAAAATTGGGCCTTGAAATCCCTAGACCTTATCAAGATTTATACTCATTTGATTCTAGAAAGGTTAAGTGGCTGGGTATGATTAAAGATTTAGTTGTAAATATTTCTCAGGTTCCTGAGAAAAGTATCCTTGTGGATGTGGTTTTCGTTGATGTTCCTGCCAAGTATGGCATGCTTCTATCCAGATCTCGGGGTGCCAAGCTAGGAGGATCGGTTCATCTAGACATGACCTATGCTACAATTCCAATTTTTGGTGGACAATATACTCGATTGTACAGGGAAACTGGACTGGCGTATACTATAAGTGACCGTCAAAACCCCAATAAATACCAAGTCTATGTTTCTAATCAAGATTTGGGCAATTGTATATTATCTATAGATGATGATTTTGAAGAATGTGTGGAAGGAGAAAATGAAAAAATAGAATTTTCAAAGAAAAATATAAATGTTAGAGAAGGGATGTGGAAAATGTTCTTTGATGGTTCTTCATCTTGTGAAGGAGCAGGAGTTGGAGTTTTATTTGTGGCATCGGATGATGAGTATGTCATTCCTTTCTATTATAGATTACAATGGGAGGTCGATTATACCAATAATGTCTATGAATATGAAGCTTTAGTTTTAGGATTAGAAGCCACAAGAAAATTAAAAATCAAACATTTGATAGTTTATGGTGATGCAGAGCTCATTATAAAACAAATAAAACAACAATATCAATCTAAGTATTCGATATTGAGATCATATAAAAATTGTGCTTGGGATCTAATAGATAATTTATTCTCGTCTTTTAATATTCACTCTATTCTCAGAATGAAAAATGAGCAAGTTGATTCTTTAGACAAAGTTGTTGAGACTTTCATACCACCTAGTGTTTTGAAGCTAAAATATCATATTGAGATGAGACATAGACCTTCAATTCCAAACAATGTTCAACACTAGCAAGTGTTTAAAGATGATGAACAAATCAAACAGTTCTTGGAAATGGTTGATGAGTTTTCTGAGACCCACATAGATCAAGAAAATCAAAATGATTATGCTTGGATTATGCATGAAGGAGAGAACCTAGAGAAGTTCCAAGATAAAATTGCAAATCACTGCATGCTCTTACTTAAAAAAAATCAAATTCCCAAAGGTCTAATCCCTTTAGAAAGGTTGTTTGACCAGGATGATATACCTTTAAAGTCTACTTTGCGACCTCAACCTGAAAAGGTTGAATATTGTAATGTAAGAACTAATGAAAATCCCAAAATGGTCAAAATATCAAAATATCTCCCGGCACAAACAAAGAGTAAATACGTTGAGTTACTTAAACAATATAGAGATTTTTTTGCGTGGTCTTATGTTGATTTAAAAACATATAATACTTCCTTTATTGAACACAATATTCCCTTAAAACATTATATTAAGCCTTTTAGGCAAAAGCTTAGACAGATAAACCCAATTCTTCTGCCAGTAATAGAAAAGGAGGTTAAAAAAATCCTTAATGAAAAAGTCATTGTTCCCCTCAAATACTATGAATGGGTGTCCAATTTTTTCCTTGTTAGAAAAAATAACAACGAAATAAAACTATGTGTTGATTTGAGGAACTTAAATCGGTCTTCTCTTAAAGATAACTGCCCACTCCCAAAAATGGGCCATGTTTTAGAGAAGGTAATCGGGGCTAACAAAATTTCTGTGATTGATGGTTTCTCAGGATATAATCAGATTTTTGTTCATGAAGATGATAGAGAAAAGACTACATTTACTACTCCATGGGGAACCTTTATGTATGATAAAATGTCTTTTGGTTTAATGAATGTAGGGGAAACTTTCCAGAGAGAAATGGATATCACGTTCGTCAGTGAGAGAGACAAGTTTGTTGTTAATTATCTAGATGATTTGACAAATTTTTCCAATTTTGATGCAGAACATTTGGTGCACCTCAGACAAACTTTTGAAAAATGCATAAAATTTGGTTTGTCTCTTAATCCCAAAAAATCACACTTTTCCATGCAAGAAGGAAAACTTTTAGGTCATATAGTTTCAAAAGATGGAATTAAGGTTGATCCTAAATGAGTTGAGGCTATTGACCTAATTAATATTCCTAGAAATAGAAAAGAGATTCAATCTTTTTTAGGAAAGATCAATTTTTTGAGGAGCTTTATTCCTAACTTTGCTAAAATAATCAAATTGATTACGGATATGCTAAAAAAGGACAACAAAGTAAAATGGGTTGTAGAAACCAAGGTATCTTTCGAGCGTGTTAAGAAAGCTATAGGAGAAACACCAGTATTGGTAAGTCCATACTATACAAAAGAATTATTAATCTTCTCTTTTTCTTCTGAACATACTGTGGTAGCAGTGCTCCTTCAAAATAACGAAGAAGGATTCAAACAACCAATATCCTTTTTCAGCAAAAGCCTCAGGGATGCGGAGCTAAGATATGCCATTCTCGAAAAACAAGCTTATGTGATGGTGAAGGCTCTCAGGGCTTTAAGAACATATGTCTTGCACTCCAAAATAATTGCTTGTGTACCAATAAATGCAATTAAAGATATCTTGGTTCAACCAGAAAATGATGGAAGAAGAGGTAGATGGTTGGCTAAAATTCAAGAGTTTTATTTAGAAGTGAAGCCAACCAAACTAGTGAAAGGTCAAGGTCTAGCAAGGTTGTTATCCGAATCAAATCTCAAAGTGCTTGGAATAAATATCTTCAAATCACATGATCCTCTTCTATATATAGAGGAAATTGATGGTCAAGCACCTATAATTTAGATTGAGGATAAGTTTTCCTCCTCTTCTTGGTACAATGATATTGTTACATACCTCCTTACTCTTCAATGCCCAAATGACATGACTCCTTCTAGAGAAAGAACTTTAAATATACATGCAATTAAGTATTGCATTGTTGATGGAAAGCTATACTGGAAAGACCCTATGGGTATCCTATTATGTTTCCTGATAGAATCTGAGACAGAAGGTATCATCGGTGAATTTCATGAAGGAGTATGTGGAGGACATCATGCCTAGAGAGAAATAGCTTACAAAATTTTAAGGGCATGATATTATTGGCCAAAATTATTTACTAATGTAAATGCAAGGGTCAGAGCATGCAATTCATGTCAATTGTTCGCTAGTAAGCAAAACTTTTCTCCCTTACCTTTAATTCCAGCAAAAGATGAAGCTCCTTTCCAAAAATGGGGAATAAACTTCATTGGATAAATTCATCTGGAATCAAGTGCTCAACATAGATGGATTCTAACCACTACCGATTATTTTACAAAATGGGTTGAAGCCATTCCAACTCAGAATGATACAGATTTGGTAGTAATAAGAGTTTTGGAAGAAAAAATCCTAGCAAGATTTGGTTGTCCTAGAAAAATGGTTACTGATATTGCTCAGGATTTAAAATCTATGGCAATGATCAATTTCTGTCAGAAATACAATATTAATTTATGGCATTCTACATCTTATTATCCTCATGTAAATGGGTTGGTTGAATAATATAACAAGAGTTTGATGGCTATAATCAAGAAAGTTTTGACAGAAAATAAAAAATCTTTGCATATTCACTTAAAGTACACCTTATGGGCAAACCGAATTGGCACCAAGAAATCTATAGGTGTGTCTCCTTTCCAATTAGTTTATGGTGTTGATGTTATCCTTCCTATTAATCTTGCTCTTCCTGTGATGAAAATCTGGCAGGATGTGAATGAAGAGCCAAATGATGTTACAAGAAGGATAAATCAAATCATCGAAGTTCAACAAAACAAAGTAGATGTGGATGATAAGATTCAAAAATACCGGGATAATATGAAATGCCTTTTTGATAAAAAAGATAAATATAGGCAGTTTCTTCCTGGAGATTTAGTTTTAAGATGGGAAGCTAGAAAGGAAGATGCAAGGAAACATGGAAAAATCGATCATCTTTGGTTCGGACCTTTCAAAATTGCAGCTGCTGAGGGAAAAAACTCATTCTCACTGGAAAATATCAATGGAGAGATTCTTGAGGCACCTATCAACGTGCTTTTTTCAAAACATTTCATGTAGTAGTTACATTTTATATTTCCATTGTATATATCAGATTGGATTGACATTGGCAATTTTTCTTTTCTTTTTATCTGAGTCATTTGATCATTTGTTGTAAATATTTTTAATAAATTTATGATTGCTTGACGTCATTAAAACGAAAAATAAAAACGTCTTTATCACATATCATCTCTATTTTACAGGTTTATCTGATATTTTATATTTCATTCCTTTTGAAAAATAGATCTTGTTGAACAAGAGATGAGGCTTAATAAAAACTTGACACTCATCTTTCAAGCATTTGATTTCTCTAAAAACGGGTGATAAATAAATAACTTGCCTTGCTGAAATGCCTTGGTATGAGTCCCTACTCTTATTATAGTTCAAATAAAATTTAAAAATCCTTTTCGAAATGAATGTGAAGGGAGTTTTTCTCAAAATAATACTATCACCTGACCTAAAAACAAAAATGTATAAAATTATAACTTGAAGTGTCCTACTGATAAATTCTAAAGCCATCTCTGAAATCAAAATAAAAATAATAATAAATGAACTCGAAATAAATCTGAATTTAAGACACAAACTCATGTAGGATTAGGATATTTTGTTTCAAACCCTATGAATCCTTGATTTAGTTATTTTTACCTATCCCCAAGTTCTTATCCACTTCAGATTTTATTTCTCCTTTCTTATTTTCTTTTAGTCTTTATAGAAAGAAAGAAACTTACCTTGAATCTGAAAACTTAAAAAACATATTTTCAAAAACAAGATTAGGCGAAAATCTTTATGTTCCTTTGATTTAAACTGAAAAAGTATGTCTAGGCTAATCCTGATAATTTCATCTTTGCTATTGAACTTTAAATTGACTAATTTGCTCAAGGTTGATCCCTGAAAGATTAAGATTCCCATAAAAAATTTGCCTATAGGAGGTGTATTGAAAATTGGAAGAAAGTTAGTTTTAGAGTATTCTTAAAATTGTTGATAGACTTTCTTTTCAAAAAATTTAAATAGATATCATCCCTTGTATGTTACATACTAATTGATTGCCCCCACTTCAAAATATTAAAATATAAGATAGATGGTGAAAGGAAATTCATAATTTGATTGCCCCCATCTTGTACAAAAGAGATTATGAAAGGAAATCCATATATTGATTGCTGAAACAACCCTCCTAGCTAAGGAAGACTACTCGGTCAACTGGTGAATTTTTTTTTTTTCTTTTTGTTACAGTGTGTGCGCGTGTGCAGAAGAAACATCCCCCTAAACTCTATGTCAACCTTGAACCAACAGGACGCAAGTAAGACGGTCACAATCCAGACGACCCGACATGGCATAAAAACGACACGAA
>ML793808.1:221248-253725 GCA_009831015.1 Picea engelmannii
GCATCCTCAAGGTCAAAACCTGCACACTCAATAAGCTGAGTCAATAGCACCTGTCTATATGCATAGGAACACATCATATCCTCTGTCAATCACATCATAAACATATACAAAAGGTCTAACATCAAAAAGGGTCCATATCACTTGCGAGCAAGTGTCCTCAAAGAATAAGTGGTCTCAGTGCGCCAGAGCGGGATGTTACAATTGCCCTCATCTCGGTGAAATGCAAAAGTGTTAAGTGAAGTGGTGAAAGGAAATTCAGTGGGAGAAGTAGATAATTTCACCGGGGTACTGAACATGTTCGATGGAAATGAAGCAATATCTATGATACATGTAAGGTTGCCATACATATCTATATATTATACTCTGTTATCTAGTTCTCTTTCTAGTGATATTTACATCATGAACCAACTAGGGATTCCCTAAATAAATTGTTACATCTGCTTAACCTTGAAGCGAACAAAGTCGGTCGAAGACTGATATTTTAGTTAAAGTTATTTTGATTATCTTAAACAATTCTGAAATCAGTTTTAGGAAAAGGAAATTTTAAATAGTCTAACTTGAGATCAATCATTAAGTATGTTTTGAAGGTTTTTTGAGATTTGGTTAAGTTTGTTTTTCTATATATGATTGATTCTTAAATAAAAATAGAAGATCTTTTTCAAAAAGCAATAATGACTCCATTTACCAAATAAAGGCACTTGGTCTAGTTTTCTTTCACACTTCACAGGGAGCCACAATCCCCAGATGGAGCCTCTGTTAGAACACATATAATTTTAAGCTTTTGAGCTTTATATTTTCCCTCTTAGAAATAAACATTTTACCCCAAAAAACAAAAAACTTAGAAAGCGACCTTTTAAAATTAAAATAAATCCATTGGTTTTTATTTATCAATAAGGTTGATTCTTGTTAAATGTAAAAGAGAAAACTGTTTTTGAATATCAATACAAGTGCAGACACAGATTCTAAGTTTCGTTCAATTTGAGTTATGTGTTTCCTCTATCTTTCCATTTATCTAGATTTCTTTCTGTAGTTCTTGAAGAGTGAATGATTACAAATTAGTACTACATCTACTATGATCATAATATATCAACGGGTCATTCAGTAACAACATTTCCTTTGTTATTACTATGAGTAAAACAAGACCTGTGATCTATGTGAATTACTACATTTTTATCTCATGTTCAAGGGTGCTTCTTCTACTTTTCTTCTATTGCAAACAAGGTGAGACTTATCTGTAATTGATACCTAACTTTGTTTTAACATTTTTGTAAATATTTCTACATCATTTGACATTATAATTGTGAGTTAGATAATGAGATACATCCTCTATACTATCTTATCATTAATTTCATTTAAATATTATTTATCAGAAAATTGAAGGCAGAAAAAAGAACTCACAAAAACACTTCATTTAAAACCTTTGATGCCTGACATTATTATTTGAGCCTTAGAATCGATCTCAGGAACAACACTGGGGATGCTATGATTTGGTTTCAGAGCTTAGTAAGAGTGTGTTATGGAGTAGCATGGCCCAGCCTGGAAGGCTGGGGATGTTACAAATTTGTATCAAAGCCCCAGTTTCCAACACTGAGCTTAGATGGGCCGAGAAAATTGAGGTGATTCACTTGCGTAGAATTGGGCAAAAGCCCCAAAATTTTATGTTGTTAAATTCATGGAAAATTGGAGGAAACTGACCAAAGTACTGAATTTTTCATAATTTAATACGTGTTCAGGCCAATTCATACCTGGAATGGGTTGAATTTGAAGCACAAGGAGTGAGCGGGAGACTTCTTTAAGTTTCAAACTCATATAAGAGAAATATATCTTTGTGAGAAGAAGAACCGACGAGATCTGTTCAGGAGGGGAATGAATCTATCATAGTCATCGGATCTAGAAAAGGAGTGCGGAAGTTAACCCCTCAAGTCATTTAGACTTCACTGCTTTGATAGTTTCTAAGTCTTGGATGAAAAGGAGGTAAAAGTCCCGAAGCTCTAAAGTCCCAAAGTGAATCTACGATGTAGATCATGGGGGAATAATGCTAGACCACTGGATTTGGCGAGGGATAGATATGGGTCATTGGATCTACGTGAAGGCGAGTTTGAGCCGCAGATCTCACGACAGTTAAGAGGTTGGGCACTTCGAGAGGAACAAGCTCTTAAGTTGCATGGAAGAATATTTCCCGAAGTCCCGAACTCCAGAGTAAATCATGACCATCCATTGTCTGGGACGAGTGGCTACAGATTATCAAATATTCGACATTCGGGAGATTTTTTGTATAGTGTGGATAAGTCTCTCGAAGCCCCAAAGTTCCCAAGCTCTAGAGAACATTGTTCAGGAGTTCATAATTTCGGCGTTCGGGTGTTTTGATGTGTTCTGGTGTGAGATCCTCTGAATTCTCGAAGTCCCGGAGCATTGGAGTGATGCAGCGTAATGACGTCACCTAGAGTGACATGGACCTGTTCGAAAATTTGACATTCAAGAGAGTTTTTTTGTTATGTTGAGAAGGTTTTTGAAGCCTGATGCTCTGGAGCGTCAAAGTAGTAAAGATCCGGAGAGTGGGGGTTCAGGAGTTCACGAGTTCGGTGTTTAGAGAAAATGATGCATGGTGTAGGCAGAACCTCCAAATCCCAAAGTCTCGGAGCCTTGGAGTCCCAAAGCTCTGGATAAGTGCCTTTCAATTAAGTGCTTGGTCACAACCCATGGTCACATGAGATTGGGGGATGAAAGAAAAGGGTTAGTGCCTGAAATGTTTTTTTATAGATAGAAAAGGGCTTAGAGAAGGATCTTGTGGGGTTTTTGGTTTGTATGGAACTGTGTTGGAGGAAAACTATAGGAGTCTGTAAAATGAAAGAGAGGATTTAGCATTAGTCCAAGATCTAACTTGGCTCTGAAGAAGAAGAACAATTGTACAAGGATTGGCCTCACAGAAAAGACAACTTGTTTTTTAAATATCCATAACTATCTGCTCAAGACTCATAATTGAGCAAGGTAGCAGTCGTTGGAAAGGTATTGAACACTAGAATATTACTTTTCACCTAGAAAATTGAGCTGAATAATAATTGTTTTTGGAAATTAGAATAAATAAGTAAGATGTATTATTGAACCAGAATGGTTCACAATTTCATGAAATTGTTGAATCAATTAGCCTAACAGAGTATGTTGCCTGCATAGTTTTGGAGAGATATGGAAGATACACAAGGGGATTACAACTAGGAAGGTGCAATTAGAGGGATGGATGTCCATATAGGTACTGAAGGTGAAAACTCAATTGGACATGGAGAAGGAATTGAAGAAAGCTTGAACTTGGTAGAGACAATTAAAAAATTAAAAAAGGATGTCCAAAGCCATAAAGATGATAATGAAAGGCTTATGAAAGACAAGGAGCAACATGAATTTAATGCAAATATTGAACATAATAGAAAATAAATTGGATAAGGAGAGTGGCTCAAGAAAATCAGGAAGTCATAGGTCTCCTGATGAGAAAAGAAGAACAAGGAGTGTTAGAAGACATCACCATCATTCCCCAAGACATTCCAATAGAAGAACACCCAGTAGCTCAACTTCATCCCTTGTCAGGAATCATAAGAAGAGGACTGGGGTGGATGAGCTATGGGGAGAAATGAACAAAATCAAACCTCCTACATTCGATGGTGAACACAAGAAGGATGAAGATGCAGAGACATGGTTGTTGGGCATGAGAAAGTATTTTCAATTACATAATTATTCTTCATACGAAGACGGAATAATTACTATCTACCAACTCAAAGGAAAAGCATCCATATGGTGGGATCAAATTTTGTAGGTGCAACACATTAAGGAGAAAAATGTTAGTTGGAAGGAATTTAATAAGTATTTTGAAAATAAATACTTGACTAAGAGGTACTATGACAAGAAAATGAAATAGTTATTTGAACTCAAGCTTGGGAGTATGACCATTGATGAATATGAAAGAAGTCTTTTGGAGTTGTTAAAGTATGTTTCATTCATCAAGGATGAGATTGTTAAGATTCATAGGTATTTGAGTGGGCTTCTACCATTCATCAGTGACAATATACAATATGGTGATCCCAAAACATTGGAGGAGACCATAAGGAGAGATAAATGCATATATGATTAGCATAAATCAAGGCCAAATTTCCAAAAATCTTGGGAAGAAAAGAAGAAATATAAGATGGAACAAGGGAAGAAGTTGAATAAGCCATCATTCTTCAGAAACAATCCTCAAGGATAACCATAGTTTAGATAACCCGAGACAATTGAGACAGGGGAGCAAAGGCCAAGGTAGCCACCTATTCAATGTCCAGGTTGTAAAGGAGATCATATGTATAGGGATTGTCCCTACGGAGAAGAAATTGTGAGGATTGTTCACAATGTACAACAAGATGAAACAATGGAGGACATGGGAAGAAGTGTAGCAAGGATCTATGCAGCCATGGACAACAACAAGTCGAGTTTCAGTCACATATGATTGAAGTAGAATGTATGATCAACAACCAAACCATTGTTATTTTAATTGATTAAGAAGCCAGTCATAGTTATATAGATCCTATAATGGTGGAAATATTTCATTTGCCAAGAATAAATCATGGAAAATATTGGTTAGTTCAGCTGGCTACCGGAGCCAAAAGAAAGGTTAATGATTTGGTAAAGTCATGTCCAATGGACATGAATGAGATGAACACCAGGAAATATATGAACATCTTTCCTTTAGGTTCCTATGACTGTCTAATTAGGATGGATTGGTTGGATCAATACCATGCAATATTGTACTATCATAACAAGGAATTTACTTTCTTGGATGGGGAAAGGAACCTAGGGACAATACAGGGAATTCCTAGGGAAATAACTGTCAAAGAAATCTCAACAATGCAGTTGAAGAAAAGTTACAGGAAAGGATGTCAATTATTTGCAGCTCATATGGAAGAGACATCTAGAGATAAGGTGTCAAATATTGAATATTATGTAGTCCTAAAAGAATTTGAGGATGTATTTAAAGAAATACCAGGATTACCCCCTAACATATATATTGATTTCTCCATAAATCTGATGCCTGGAGTAGCTTTAGTATCCAAGACTCCCTTCGGAATGAGTACACAAGAATTGAAGGAGTTTAAAATGCAACTGGAAGAGCTTCCAAAGAAGGGTACATATGCCTAAGTGTGTCACCTTGGGGTGCCCCAATTTTATTTGTAAAGAAGAAGGATGGAACCTTGATATTGTGCATGGACTTCAGACAGTTGAACAAGGTAACTGTGAAGAATAAGTACCCTTTTCCAAGGATAGATGATATCTTTGATCAATTGAAGAATGCAAAAATATTTTCCAAGGTTGACCTCAGGTCAAGTTATCATCAAGTAAGAATTAAAGAAGAAGACATCAACAATATTGCCTTCTGAAAAAATTATGGCCGTTATGAATTCACAGTGGTGTCATTTGTGTTATCAAATGCACTAGTTGTTTTTATGTGTTTAATGAATGGCATTTTCAGAGAATGCCTTGATATGTTTTTCATCATCTTCTTGTATGACATTTTTATATATTCCAAGTCAGACGAAGAGCATGAACAACACTTGAGGTTGGTACTACAAGTATTAAGGGATCATCAGTTTTATGCCAAATTGAGAAAATGATCATTTTACCAGAACCAAATCCATTATTTGGGACATATCATCTCAGAAGAAGGGATAGTAATGCATCTAGAAAAGATTGAGGCCATTATAGGATGGTAAGCACCTAAGAATATGACATAGGTCATATCATTCATGGGCCTTGCAGGCTACTATCGAAGATTTATTGAAGGATTCTCAAGGATGTCACACCTGATCAGTTCCTTGCAAAATAAGGGAGTGAAGTTTTAGTGGACAACATAATGTAAAAATATATTCCATCACTTGAAGCAATTATTAACTAGTGTGCCAATACTAAAGATCGCAGATCCAAATGAAGACTACATTTTATGCCCTGATGCACGTAAAGAAGGACTCAGTGGAGTCCTCAATCAGAATGGATATGTTGTGTGTCATAAATCAAGGAATTTGAAAGAGCATGAAAGACACTATATTACTCATGATTTGGAGTTGGTAGCCATAGTGCATGCCTTGAATATGTGGAGGCACTACCTCATGGGAAAAAGGTTCGAGTTGAGGACAAACCATAATGGTTTGAATTGTTTATTTGGACAACCAACCTTAAATGCCAGACAAAGCATATGGATAGAATTTCTCAGTGAATATGACTTTGGTATAAAGCATATCAAACAAAAAGAGAATAAGGTAGTTGATGCACTTAGCAAGAAAGTGCATGAGTTGCATGCTACAAACATTTTCATGTACCAAATAGATTTGAAGGACAAAATCTTGGAGGCCACAAAGTCATTTTTGCAATACATGGAAATAATAATAAAATTACAACAAGGAAATTTGTAGCATAAAATCGATGATTACAAGCTGGGAGATGATGAAGTTCTTAGGTACAGAGGCAGAATTTATGTGCCAAATTCCTAGGAATTGAAAATTTTGATATTGAAAGAAATGCATAATGTACCTTATGTTGGACACCTAGGGTATCAGAAAACTATTGTAGTTATCAAGAGCCAATATTATTGGCTAGGAATGAAGAAGGAAGTTGTTGAGTTTATTTCCAAATGTTTGGATTGTCAAAAGGTCAAGGTTGAGAATAGACACCCAGTTGGGTTTCTACAACCACTACCCATTCTTGAGTGGAACTGGGAAGTTGTAATAATGTATTTCATCACCAATTTTACCAAAACAAAGAATAAGAATGATTCTATCATGGTAGTAGTGGACAATCTTACCAAAGCTACCCATTTCATTCCAGTGAATCTCACTCACAAGGAAACTAATGTTTTTTATATTTATATGAAGTAAATTTCTCGGTTGCATGGTATTCCCAAGACAATTGTGTCTGATAGAGATTCAAAATTTACCTCAAAATTATGGAAAGGATTATTTAAAGGTTTTGGAACAAATTTGAATTTCAACACAACTTATCATCCAAAATCTTATGGGTAAACAAAGAGGGTGAATCAAGTGATCGAGGATATGTTGAGGATGTATGTGATGGATAAAAAAACAAAATCGGAATACTACCTACACTTGGTAAATTTGGCTTACAACAATGGGTACCAAGCATCTCTAAAGATGATCCCATTTGAGGCACTTTATGGAATAAAGTGCAAGACAATAGTAAGTTGGGACAACCCAACAAACATAACAGTGGTTGGGAGAGAATTGCTCAGGGAAATGGAAGAGCAAATGTTGAAAATTAAACATAATTTGAAGGCTTCTGAAGACATGAAGAAAATCTACGCTGATAAGGGCATAACTCATAGGGAGTTTAAAGTGGGTGATCATGTATTCTTGAAAGTGAAAGCCAACAAAAGTTCCTTGAAGTTGGGAAAATGTTCAAAGTTGGCAGCTCATTTTTGTGGGCCATTTGAAATCCTAGAGAGGATTGGGCCTATGGCATATACGCTTGCATTGTCTGCATCCATGTCTATTCATAATGTATTCGACATATCATTGCTCAAAAAGTATATACCTGATGCTAATCATGTTATTGATTGGAATGTGATTCAGGTGGAGCAAGAAGGCGCTTTTTAGGTGCATCTGGTGTGCATTTTGGACCGAAAGATCAAACAACTCTGGAATCGATCCATAAAGCTAGTAAAGGTCCAATGGACCTGATATGGTCCTGATGATGCAACTTGGGAGTACGAGGATGTTATGTGAGAAGAATACCCACATCGTTTTTGGGTTTTTGAACTTTTGGTTGTATATATATATATATATATATANTTTTTATATATATATATATATATATATATATATATATATATATATATATATATATATATATATATATATAATGTACTAAGGACAATGCATAAAATAAGGAGAGGGGGATGTAACACCCCAAGACTAAGCCCCAATTGTAAATGTGAATATGTTTTATAGTCTAGTGAGACAATTTATTATAAGTTAGCAGGCTTATGTGATGATTAGGTCGGAGAGCCTAGATGCTAAAAGGCCAGTGAGCCTATTTTTGTATATGTAGACACTCATATCATTAATATAATACATCACTGTGTGTAGACCAACCACGATAAAAGAGTATGGGGGACTAAACTGCAATAGGAAGGGAAGGGGAGAGCTATGAGACTAGGAAAAATGGCTAAGCTTGAGGGATTAACTCCAAGAGAATATTATATTATTATTTCCTAAATACTATGTTGATGATAATTATTTTATCATAAGTCTCGTGGAAAAGAGAATGAATTACAAATGGGGAGAAATGAGCTCCTTGATATCCATGTGTCATCAAGGGTGCATGCATATTTATGTGGATGATTTTCCCATTCATGAGGGCATTCTTCCCACTCACAGAGTGATTCACGCACTTATCCATTCTCTCCATCATTGAACCTCGACATCATTCATGTACCTCTGGAGCCTGCATGCACTGATGCAGCTACCCTGTACTTATTGTTATCATTAGTAAACTGTATCCCTCCTGGGAGGCACAATGCACCCGTACCTACACGAGTCAGTGTTGTACCTTTCTGTTATGATTTGCACCTATACCAAACTCGAAGGTTTTTTTTGTTGACCATCACTTGTACCTTTCCTGTTATGTGCAACTCCATGTTCCTTACCTGAGCGCGAATGCTTCCACCACCTATTCCATATTCTTTTTTATGTTGTTTCCTTCACCTGAGTTGGTACCTAGTTGACTAGAGCGATGTATTGAAGAAGTGGGTTGTCATGCCCGTGGGATTGATGAAGTAGGTTGGCAGGCCTGTGAGAAACTCTCTCTAGGTGAGAGAACTATTGGGAATTGAATTCGTGAAGGAGCCCAACTGCAGTTACAGTTCTCTGAGACTTCTTGTTCGGCCTGTTGTTGAAGCCCTGGAAGGGAAGTGGGGAAACCAAAGGAATATTGAGCAGAGAAGGGGCACACTTCCTAGGGTGGGATAGTCATGTGGGAAATGAGAGATTATAGGCTAGTAGTTTGAGTTGGCTACTGGGACGAAATACTTCATGTTGTTTGTATTGTCTCAGCCTAGCTAGGAATCCCTTTACTTGGGTGGAGTTTAGTCATGGCTCGGGGGTGACCCACTGTTGCGAGCTTTGAGTAGCGTGGTCTAAGGATGGGAGGTTCGTGGAAGGTATGCACATATTTGGTGGTCTTATATAAAAATATATCTATCAATTATGTGTCCAATTGCATGTTGTGTATTTGTAAATGTCTTTATAATTATGATTATTGTTTGTGTATGTTGTATGTATAGGCTTACTGTTATTTCCGCATGATTCTATGTATTAGAAGAATGTATTTTTCTGTATTAAATTTGTATAAATATATACAATAGAAATGAAGAATTTTTACGTGGAATAGCCCAATGGCCTAAAGCTGTGGATGCTACAATTTGGTTTTAGAGCTTAGTAAGAGTGTGTTATGGAGTAGCATGGCCAAGCCTGGAAGGCTAGGGATGTTACAACAACTCCCCAAATTCACCATCTCCAACTAGAAGGAGGCTCCAACCCCCTATTTTATAGGATCCAACCTGAAGGAAGCAATGACTCCTTAGATTCTCCATCTCCAACTCCCTAGTTTTATGAGCACCAACTCAAAGGAAGTTGCAACTCCCTGCAAGAACCAACCTGTTATCTTAAGACACCAGTATTTTTGTGCACCACCCAAACTCCTAAAAATATAAATAAGAGACTTAACCTATCACTGTTATTTTCACTGATATTGATACATCATCATCATTAAACCAGACTCAACCTATCATTGTTACTGTCATTGATATTGATACATTGTCATCATCAAACCAGACTCAACATGTCATTGTTACTGTCACTGATACCTATACATCATCATCATCAAAACTAGATCCACCCAAAATCAGACATCAACATCATCAAAATGGGTCCACACAGGTCCAAATATAAACCCCAACATCACTTCTTAAATCTGCATAGAAAGTTACTTAGAACTATACCTCAAATGTACAAACTTGTAAGATTCACTACAAGCTCAATTTTCCATTTCTGATTTTGAAACTTGAACCGCATATATTAGGATTTTTTCTCCTTATGATGCAACAATTGTAATTCAATTTGGACCTACCAAGCTTCATATATAACTTTTTTATCTCTAACATGTGTTTGGGACTAGTTTTTGGATTAGTCATAAACCCTAACTTTCAACAAGTATAACTCCATACTTGTAATGAATCAAGGTATGAAACTTGTACCCAATCTTCTTTGATATCTTCTCTGAAATTACTCCAAGATTTTCTCCATTAATCGTCCCTGAAAAATATTTATAGGAAAGTGGCAGACCTTCCAGAATTCTGGCCTATTATGGAGAGTGAACGTGCCACACCCTTAATATTTTATATCTAATTCTAAAACTCACACAAAACCTACTATGCACTGTACTCTTTCTAATTCAATTGTTCTCATAGAATTTGGATCGTCTATGAAGAAGTTATGATTGTTTTACCCGGAACACATGTTTGAGACTAGTTATAGGACTAGTAAAAAACCTTGTCTTCCACAGAGTGTATCTCCAAAATTAAAATGACCCAGAAGCTGATATTTGTACCACAGGTACCTTGATATGTATTCTCAAAAAAATCCAATTTTTTCTATTTGAATCATTCTAGAAAAACAATTATAGTGAAGATAGTAAGATGACCTTTAAAAAACATACCTTAGAACACCTCATCACAAGACTTCATCCTCCCTTGTAATTTCTCCCTTCTTCACTTCATCTTCCCTATTAAATTCACTGCTAATATTGTGCTAAGATATCACAATATTGAATGATGAAAGTGAGAGGTTCTTAATGTGTATTTATACCCTTTCAAGCACCTTTTTTACTTAACCTTGAGCCAAGTTGTAACTTCTTGTTTGTAGCAATTTTTAATCCTTAACTTGACTTTAGGGACAAATTATAACTTATTGACCTTAGATCCAGGGCTTCTTGACCATACTTTAGGGCTTCATATTTAAGAGGGAATAACTCTTCAACTGTGAGGAACCATGTGGTGTGCCACCTATTTTTGGAGACAACTTGACGAGGACTATCAATCAATGGATGTTTTGCATACATTTGCAATGTACTTCATACTCTTTTTCTTCAATCAACTTTGGGCTTCATGACCACACCTATGGGGATTCTTAACCACTTAACCATATTTTTAGGGATTCTTGTAGACTTCTTCAAAGTTTCTTCATCTGAGAAACATGCTTAAAGATACACCATAAGGGGGCCACTTTGGATATTTTTTCAAATACATCCATCACTTCTAGAAGCTTCCAAACTTTCTTCAGGGCTTCTTCTAAGGTTGAAATCAATGACAACCAATTTTCCAACAAACTCCCCCTTTGGCATTGATGGAAACACTCATTCTCCCCCTCTGACCATTTCTCCCCTTGTCTTCATGCTTCTGAGTTTTCTCTCCCCCTTTGACATAAATGACAAAGGGTAACTTCCCCTAATAGTATACCTGATTTTGACAATCTTGTTCCCCCTTTATTCTTTGCAAGATTTCATGTAGATCAATGTGGGGTTTCATGTATATGCTTCCTTTCCTATCTTCCGGGGATTCTTTCCCATTGGTACTTCTTTTTACTATAATCCACTGAAGTATATTAAAATCATTCATGTCAAGGTTCCTTCATCACTTGACTTCAATTCTTCATATCATGTCATGTCTTTACTTAGATGACATCAATGGCATAATCATTCAACAATATCCCCTTGACAATATAACTCTTCCTAATAGTTTATCTCCCTCTATCTTGTTGTTCCTCTCACAACTTGTCTTCCTATGACTAGCAGGCTCCACCTGTCAATATGATTCTTTTCTTAGTCATATTCTTTACTGAACATTCCTCTTGATGACAATGTCAATGATTATTTTTGCAATTCCTCTTGAGCTCATGCTTTCATCCACTATAATGTATATTCTCTAGTTCATGTCAAGTATTGTCTTCTAGACCTACCAAATATTTCACGAATTCATCTCTATACATATGTCACAAAACTATTCATGACTTTGCTACTCAACTGCACATAATCCTGACCCATCTATCACTTTACTATTCTGAAGACTTCTCCAAATTTTCTACAACTGGTTTGCTTCTCAAGTTGAATCAAATATGTCCACTACTGTGCTATATCTTCAAATCAAACTCTATATGTTTGCAACAAGTACACATTCTCAAATGTGTAATGAATATATCCCTTCTTGAATACATGCTTGAAATCCTCATACTTGCATGTGGATGTGTTCTAAAAATTGTTCCTTAATCAACCAATATGTCATGATACATTCTTCATTTATGTCATCAAACCATTATGAATCTTCCTTCCCAAAATCTGCAACACTTCAAATTGTATGAAAGATAGTTCTCTAATATATAATAGTTGTTGCTTAGAATTTTCCATGTCAAGTATTGTCTTCTTGACCTATCCAATATCTCACGAATTCATCTATGTTCATATGTCACAAAATTTTCCATGAATTTTCTCCTCAACTACACACAATGTTGACCCATCTATCACTTTACTATTTTGAATATTTCCTCAACTCTGTTGCAACTGATCTGCTTCTCAATTTGAATGAAATATGTCCACTGGTCTTCTCTATATTCAAATCAAATTCTACATGTCTACAACAAGTACAGATTCTCAAATCTGTAATGAATATATCCCTTCTTGAATACATGCTTGAAATCCTCTATACGATCAGTAATCCCTTACTCAAAAGTGTGCCAATGATATTCCTCATAACTATCAGCTGACCTCTTCATACCTCCATGGGGATGTGTTCTAAAAATTTCTCCTTAATCAACCAATCTTGCATGATACATTATACATTTCTACCATCAAACCATTCTAAATATGCCTTCCCAAAATCTCCAGCACTTCAAATTTTTTGAAAGATAGATCTCTAATCTATAATAGTTGTTGCTTAGATAGATCTCTAATTTTTTGAAAGATAGATCTCTAATCTATAATAGTTGTTTGATACCTTGGAGTGAATGATCTTCTTTGTAATGTATTCCTTTTGAATTCATGCCTTTATTGATCATGGTATTCTCTTATGTTGTTTCCTTCAAAATGATTGAAGCTTCTTTGATTCCTAGAGATAGAAGGCCTTCTTGGAGATACACCTCTTCTACATTCATTCCTCTTTGACTCTTGTTGATCATGATCCCTTCCTTTGAGAATGTCTACATAATTCTTAGTATTTTCTTCATTATTCTTTTCTGGCAACCTGGAACACTTCTCTTCAACTTTCTTCTTCAATTATTCTTTCTTGTTGACTAAATTTTGCTTCAAGATTGTTTAAGTCCTCAAATAATTCGTTAAGATGGCTTGTCAAAATTTCTTCTCTCTTCTCTGTTTCCTTTCTTAGTGATACTATTTAGGCTTCCAAACATGGATTTTCTTCCAACTGATTTCTTAATATTTCTTCAATCACTTTGGCTTCTTCCAGTTGAACCTTTAGCTTGATCAATTATTCATGGAGGGACTTGTTTTTCTTCATTTCCCCTTTCACTCACTTAAGGCATTGATTAGTTCTTCTTCAAGATCTACTTCTCCTTCTTCATAATCATATTTGTCATTTTCAATTTATCTTCTTTGTCTCTCTAGAGCACACAAGTATTCACCTTCATGATCTTCCATACCATTTTCAATTTCTTCGTTTGGATATGTCTGACATGATGAGTTTCTTTCTTCTCATTCTATCTCAACGTCTTCTTTATATATATCATCATGCATTGGTTCTGTGATAAGAGAATATATGTTAGAGTATATATTATGTAACTTATCCCAAGTTTCTTTGGTTGATGAGCATTCTCCCACTTTGAATTTTACTGAATCACGTAATCCATCCAAGATGGCATCCATTTCTATTTTTTTGTTCCTTTTTAATTCCTTCTTGATTACAATCTTCAGAGGTTTCTTTGAAGTGATGTATCCTATAATAACTGATTACCAGACATCATACCCCCGTGCCTCTAAAAATAGTTTCATTCTTGGACTCCATATCTCATAATTATGACCATCAAACATTGGTGTTCGATTATCTTTGTAATCCATGATCTAACTTCCAGTGTTGAGATTGATTCTGAAGGAACTTATCTGATTCCAATTGTTGGAATATTCACTAATACTAAGAGGCGGGGTGAATCACTATTGAACACTTTTTACCATTTTTAATCACAACATGTAAACATTAACTTATCAACAATGTATAATTTATGATTACATTCATGATATCATAAACATATAACCAAAGATACACAGTACACAAATTTTACATGGAAACCAAAATGGGAGAAAACCACAGAACGTTTGTCAATATATATCTTGAAGATTACATTCACTAGAAGCACCAAATTCCAAAAAATTTCAGCACCAAATGGAAGGAGGCACCAACCCCCTGTGTATAGGCTCCAACTTGAAGGAAGATACAACTCCCCTAATTCTTTAACTAGAAGGAGACTCCAAACCCCTAGTTTACAAGCTCCAACCTGAAGCAAGCAAAGAATCCCTAGATTCTCCAACTCCAACTGGAAGGAGGCTCCAACTCAAAGGAAGTTGCAACTCCTTGCAAGCACCAACCTGCTATTTAAAGACACCAATCTTCTTGTGCACCACCCAACGTCCTAGAAATATAAATAAGAGACTTAACATGTCATTGTTACTATCACTGATACAAATACATCATCATCATCAAACCAAACTCAACCTGTCACTATTACTATCATTGATACTGATACATCATCATCATCAAACCAGATTGAACATGTCATTATTATTGTCACTGATATTGATACATCATCATCATCAAAACCAGATCCACCATGACTTATACATCAACATCATCAAATTGGGTCCACATATAAATCGTAGTTCCACATGGGTCTACATATAAAGCGCAAGATCACTTCTTAAATATGCATACAAAGATGCTCAGAACTATACCTCAAATATGAAAACTTGTAAGATTCACTACAAGCTCAATTTTTCATTTTTTATTCTGAAACTTGGAACTAGGATATTAGGATATGTTCTCCTTTTGATGTAACAAGTGGAATTCAATTTGTACCTACCAAGCTTTGGATATAACTATTTTATCTCGAACACATGTTTGGGACTAGTTTTTGGATTAGTCACAAACCCTAACTTTCAACAAGTATAAATTTGTACCTGTAATGCATCAAGGTCTGAAACTTGTACCCAATATGCTTTGATATCTTTGTTGAAATTACTCAAATTTTTCTCCTTGAATCGTCCGTGAAAAAGAGTTATAGTGAAAATGGAATACCTTTCAAAATTGTAGCATATTTTGGAGAGAAAACTTGTACAACATTCCACGTGCTTAATATTTGATATTTGATTCTAAAACTCACATAAAAAATACTATGGACTGTACTCTTTCCAATGAAATTGGTCTCGCAGAATTTGTATCCTCTATGAAATAGTTATGAATATTTTACCCATAATAGTTGTTTCAGACTAGTTATAGGACTAGTCAAAAACCCTATCTTCCACAGAGTGTATCTCCAAAATTACAATGAAACAAAAGATGAAATTTGTGCCAAAGGTACCTTGATATGTCTTCTCAATAGCCTCCAAGTTTCTCTATCTGAATCATTTTAGAAAAACATTTATAGTGAAAATGGTAAGATGACCTTTAAAAAACATACCTAGAACACCTCATCACAAGACTTCATCTTCCCTTGTAATTTATCCCTTCTTCACTTCATCCTCCCTCTGAAATTTGTTTTCAAGATTGTGCTAAGAGATCACAAGATTGAATGATGAAAATGAGAGGTTCTTAATGTGTATTTATACCCTTCCAAACACCTTATTTACTGGACCTTGAGCCGACTTGTAACTTCTTGTTTGCAACAACCTTTTCTCCTTTACTTGACTTTAGGGACAACTTATAACTTCTTGACCTTAGATTCGTGGATTATTGACCATACTCTGGGGTTTCATATTTAAGAGGGATTAACTCCTCAACCGTGAGAAACCACATGGTGTTTCACCTACCATTGGAGACAGTTTGATTAGGACTATCAATCAATGGATGTTTTGCATGCATTTGCAATGTTATTGATACTCTTTTTCCTCAATCAACTTTGGGCTTCATGACCACACCTCTAGGGAATCTTAACCACTTAACCATATTTCTAGGGCTTCTTGTAGACTTCATAAAAGCTTCTTCCCATGAGGGCCATGCTTAAAGCTACGCCATAAGGGGACCACTTTGGAGATTTCTTCAAATACACCCATCACTTCTAGAAGCTTCCAAACTTGCTTCCAAGCTTCTTCGAGTGTTGACATCAATGACAACCAATTTTCCAACATAGTTTACCTGCACGTTTTTATCTCTAACAAAAGCTAGCCCTGAGGAATTCTCAATATTAACAGTTTCCATGATAGTACATCAAAGATCCAAGGAATGAATTCTCAATTTTAGTTGACATTGTCTTCCCAAAATAATTCATAAAGGTACAATGTTTGAAGAGCAGAAAATCCCTTTCTTTAGATATAATTCTATTATTTATTGAAGTTCAATGTGACTCTTATCCTTCCACCTCCTCTTGTGACCTTTCATTTACCAATGTTTTCCCTTATCCTCTTTGTGGAGATGAGAGGACAAGATGGAAGTTACATTTCAAATTTGTCTCCAAGTGTTGGTGGGCTCTCATAGATTTCGGTCTCCTAGTGTTGGTGGGCCCTCATAGATTTTGGGCATAGCATACCCCACACACCACAAAGACTAGTCTGTACATGGGACCATCTTCGTTATCCAAGTTGGGCAGTCGATCATCATGAGGTTCATATATTTTCTTCATCCATTTGCATTATATTTTCTTTGTTGTTTCTCTATCACTATGGTGGTTGTTTTTACCGATGTTTTGTCGTCCTTCACTATAAATCACATTGCAGGGATGTTGAGTACAACTTCCTCTCAACATTGGTACCTAGCACCATATCAACATGCTACAAATATGTGACCTTAGATTAACCTGGAAATAAACTATTAGACATAAGCATTTGAAACCATAGAACTAAAACATTAACTAAATGAGAGTTCGTATAAACTTCCCTTAACTCGATCGGTAGTTCCTCTGCTCACGGTTGAGGTGTTGTGTTGTTCAGAGTTGCTGGTGAGATAATAAATATCACTCTTGAAAAATTTAGAAATACAGTGAGGAATTTCTTAGATCACATAATTGTGAAGTTATATATCTCGAAAAGATCTTTCCAATGATATAAATAATGTGATCTTTCCAATAATATAAAGAACACACGAAACATACGTTCAAGTCAAAATTTATGGCCAAAATACGAATGCCACTTTGGTAGGGTTTTATACTTGTTATTAGATGACATTTCTTCTTCAGTTTTCCAAATTGCCAATAACTAGTATCTTTCCTGTGTTTTTCCTTGTTGTATGCCTATATCCTTTGAGGGAACAATGACAAGCCTAGATGCCCAACCTCTTGCTTTGCTAGAAAATGTATTTGCATTCAAACTTGGGCCAAAAATAGGGTTTCTCCTAAGGCCACTTCTGTTTGAAATACTCACATCACCAAACCCAATATCAAATCTGGTTGACCCTATTGATGATAATCAAGCCTCTCCTTTCAGATTCATTTTCTTCAATTTCGATATTATCAACTTTACTTACTTTCTGCTTCATAACATCTTCTATATCACCTATCTTGCTTTTCATTATTGGTTTGTGAAATCTTCCTTGGTGACTCTTCATCTTACAATAGTGTCTAATTTCATAACAATCACATTCTCATTATGCTCAAGTGTGATATCGAGTGCAAAGATTATCTCAAATTCCATTCTAGAGGTTATTTCTTCACCATATTTGTGGAAATATTCAATTACTAGTTTGGAGAGCGGTCTTAGAGGATCAATATCCTAGAGGATATTGCTTTGTTGATTGGTGATAGGCAGTAGATATACGGATTCCATGTGATAGTATTTAGAGAGAACATTTTTTGCCTTAGTATAAGTATGCTTCTTCTCATTTCCAACCATCTTAGGAGGAGAAAGTAGTAGTCCAACAATCCTGACCCTACTAATATTCACAAACTGCATGGAAACAAAGAATTCACCTGACTTACTGGTAATGGAGGATGCCAGGACTAATGAATTACCAAAATGTAGTTGGAAACACAAGCTTGAGGGAGATGGAGGTGTTGACATTAATATCATGAACTCCATCGGGTATACTGTGTTGAGTCCACCAAGCAAGGTATTGATTTTCTTATTATTCATAGCATGAAGAGTTAGAGAAATATCACTCTATACATCTATAGGCATACATGTATTTATAGTCTTTCTATCATAGTTTCAAGAAACTGAATTCATTAATTAATTTACGGTTGTTTGTTTCAACAACAACCAGATTCTAGAAATCCATCCATATCGTTGCACAAGTTGTGGAAGAATCACGGTTGCCTAATCGACGAGTTGTTGTCATAGTTTAACATACTGAATACCAAGTTGTGAATGTCATCGGGCACACTGATAATGTTCATCTTGCATAATGATAATAATCCATCAATATTTACAACGCCATCAAGCTTTTTCCCCTCTTCATCCACTAAAACAAAACCTTGAAATGATAGTAGTAACTCTTTTCATAAACCCTAAACCAGAGGCTCTTTTACTAACTCAAAAGCATTCTCTGTCAAGCTCAGTTATACACTAGAATCTACATAACTTTTATGTCCATCTTGGTATTCCAACATGAGAGGTAAGAGTTTGTTACACAAAGATCGGACTTAAATTTGTTTCTTGCACAAACATGGACATGTCACCTTTTTGCATAGGTGTACCAGAGCGTTATTAACCTTGGTTGCAACAGTTAATGTTCTCTGATCATTCAGATGGATTTCTTGCGACTCCTTTCATTGAAGCATAGGCAAATGATTTAAGATGGAAACCATAAAACTGCATCTTTAATGTAATAATTAGTTGGCCGCGTTGATTTATAGAGAGACTGAGTTCATTGTTTTTTTATTTTTGTTGGTAAATGGAACAACGTCTGAGTGTGTTTCCCAATAGATTTCCCATCAAATTCTCTCCATCATTTTTGCAAGATTTCGAATTCTCTGCATCTTTAATCTATTTAGATAAGAAAAATCAATTTACCATCGATTCCATCGAATTACAATTCAATAGTTGTGAATGATGTTGACATCTATCATCAACCATCCAGATAGGTTACATAAACTATTATCATTGGCCAACTTGGTGACATGGGCGATTTCTAAAGGAGTCTCGAGGAGGGTGACCAGAGCTCTTCATGTTAACTATTCCGGTTTGATTTAGAGATATTCTTCTTAAGTGTTCTGGTCTCATCGGAGAACTTTCCATTAACTTTACCCATGACTTTGGAGCAACTCAAATTAACTTCGTCGATAACTTCAGAGAAGTTCACACTAACTTTACTGATAAGAGGACTTCATTTTAATCTTTCCCAAGGCATCATAGCCATTTCTTTCATGTGTTCCCATCTCAGTGGAGATGTTTGCATTAACTTCGTCGATGATATCAATGAAATTGCTTGTAAGTTCTATGATTTGGAACTTCGTGCATTTTGGTACCTTGGAACTATTAAAAAAGTTCTCATTTTCATGGCATGCAATTTCAAAATTATTTAAATTTAAATTTAAATCTTTTTTGTTAAAATTAACTTATTTAAATTTAATTTAAATTAAGTTCTTTAAATCTAAATGAATGATTCCATAGCCCAAGTATTATTTCATATGATATTGTTATGTTCTTTAATGATCATGACAACCATTTAAAAATATTAAACTTCAAAAACCCTTTTTGAAGGAGGAGGAACAACTTACTTAAGTAGTTTTGTGTGGCAACTTGGAAGCAGAGCGAGGACACTTGACCGATCACCTTAGACCTTATGCAAATGCCAATGGAGGGAAGTTTAAAATGCTTGTAATTTTCTTGTACGACCTTCGATTGGAGTGTCACTTTTTGTATCTCGAAGAACATGGAGAGGCACTTCTGGTGAGCCAACTGATGATCTGGATTATTTTTGGCACAAAATGAGAGCGAAGATATAATAAAGAAATGCACAGAGATATCGTGGATATCCAATAATATAAAAAAAATGTATCAGAGATGCAACCATAAACACAAAGATACAGTAATACACGATTTCTATTAATGAAAGAAATGTACAGAGACTGTAAAAATACAGAGTAAAAGACTCGCTAGAATAGTCGCAGCTTATCGCTGAGAAGAGATGTGATGGCTACTCACATTCGAAAGAAGATAATTACAATGAGGCTCTAAAAGCCTTTTTAAAATAAACAGGAATGTCAAAAACCCTAGACATCCAAAAACCTAACCCTAGGAGATGAAGCACCAAAAGTCATGTGGGCCCCATTTGGGTAAGTCGGTACATCAACTTCCTGGGGTTGTAACTTTTCCATACGATCTCTATTTTAGGCGCATGATATCTCGTTGGAAAGGTATTATCGAGGGGATTCATTTTGGGGTATCAATTAGAGCCGTCGACTATCATTGAGAAGATCGATCCCAAAAAACCTTCATTTAAGCCCTCAAAATGGCCCTGGAAGTTAAAAATTGCTAAAAATAGTAAATTACCAAAATTGTCAGAAAACTGTTTTGAGCCAGTAGGAAAAGGTGGGTGGCCACCGATATCCACCTGGATCAATCCTCCCTCCTTAGGAAGCAATGGTATACATTGCGTTGAGTGCCCGAGGGGTAGGGAAAAGTGTTTGTTGGATCTGCATCTTGATGAACTGCTTGCCTTGTTGGAGAACTTCTGTTGCTTAGCTTCTTCAAGGTTGTCACGAATCTGTTGCTGGCAGGGTTGAATCTATTCAACCAGTCGGGCTACCTAAGATGACTGTGTGCAAAAGGAATATTTGTGTTTTTCTACAATCTTGTCGACCTCCTTCTGTTGGATAGAAGGTGCTTGGGTTGAGGTTGTAGTGGTTGCAGTATCCTTTTGTTCCCCTTTTGAACAGATTGTGAAGAAGATAAATTTTGTAGTATGAGATATTACCTTGCGGTACTGTTTAGGTGGAACAATAATCAGAACTACCTATGGTATTCTGTAGATATGACCCCCCAGAGAAATAATGACACCATGGGGTCGAGTCTCATAAACAACATGGTGTTTCCACATATATGGCTATCCCAAGAGAACATCACAGACATCTAGTGGGGCAACATCACATAATACCTCATACTTGAAGGGATGGATGTCATATGAAAATCGACACTGCTGGCTGACACGAAGATCTCGTCCCTGGCGAAGCCACCCGATGTTGTATGGTTGCGGGGGTGGTGTTATTGACAATCCCAACTATTTGACTACCTCTGCTGAGATGAGGTTCTTCTGGCTTTTGTTGTCAACAATAAAATGCAGCAGGGTCCCCTACACCCACATCTGTGAATGAAAAAGTTGCTCCCCCTCTTCAGGATATGTTGGTTCTTCTGGTTGAATTGTTGCAGTTACGATAATAGTAGTGGGGTCTGCGTCGATCATTTGTCTTTTAACAGTATTTTCAAAATCAGATTTTGAATCAGGGTTTGGCTCCTTCTCTTTGATCTCGACCACCAAGTACTATTTTGAGCGACATTTCTCGGTGTTGTGCCAGGAGCTTTTGTGGAAATCGCACCATTTTTCGGTGTCCTTCTTTGTCTTCCCATGACCCTTCTTTTCTTGTGGCTTGGACTAGTTTTTGGGAGACTATTTGTTAGGGCTGTCTTTATCATACTTTGGTTGTTGCATATTTTCAAACCCAAACTCCCGTTTGTTCTGGTGCTTAAATTTCTTCTCGATCTTAACAACATATCAATAAGTAGCACCGAGTTATGAGATATCTAGAAAATCCATTTCAGTTTGGATGTACCTGTGTAGAGCCCCATGGTATTTCAGAACCAAATTTTGTTCAGAGTCTTTGATACCCATCTTTGTGCGCAAGGTATGGAAGGTATTGGTGAACTCCAGAACTTCTTGGCCCCTCTCTTTCCATAGTGTGGTCCATCTCATGTACTGGTCCTCATAGTTTCCGACAAGGTAACATTGTTCTTTTACCGCATCCACAAAAATATCCCAAGTGGGCTCGGCCCAATATATTCCAAACTCTTCTGTGGAACTTTTTTCCCAGTAAGTTTCCCACCAATGTTTGACATGGGGGAGAGATTTAAGGGGTGTGAAGGTGATCTTTTCCCTTCGAAAAAATTATGAATAGAGAAATAACCTCCTAACAGATTTAACCATTTGTCTAGGGCATCCGCATCTATCTGACCTTCAAATATAGGGATATCAAAATTAACCTGTACCTTGAAAGGAGAGGTGCTTCCAAAGTGGTTGTTTGATGAAGATGCACATGTTTCTATCGACAAGCGTTGAAGGATGTGGGAAAATTCTCCATCATTTTGTCCCTCTGTCGCGTTAGAGATTTCTTAAACAACAAATTGATATGATCGTCTGCTCCGTCGTTTTTCGTTTCTTCCGCCATGGAGGGTTTCTTGGGCATGCGAGATCGATTGTCGTCAAGAGAGACAAGCTCGAGACCCAACTTTCTATACTCAGGCCTCGTCGGGGACATGCACTAAAAAACTGATCAAGAGAAGCTTGCTCTGATACCACTGATCCAGATTATTTTCGGCATGAAATGAGAGCGGAGATATAATAAATAAATGCACAGAGATATCATGGATATCCAATAATATAAAAAAAATGTATCAGAGATGCAACCATAAACACAGAGATACAGTAATACATGATTTCTATTAATTAAAGAAATGTACAAAGACTGTAAAAATACAAAGTGAAAGACTCACTAGAATGGTGGCAACTTATCTTTGAGAAGAGATGTGATGGCTACTCGCATTCACAATAAGATAATTACAATGAGGCTTTGAAGGCCTTTTTACAATAAACAGGAATGTAAAAAACCCTAGACATCCAAAAACCTAACCCTAGGAGATGAAGCACCAAAAGTCCTGTGGGCCCCGTTTGGGTAAGTCGGTACATCAACTTCCCAGGGTTCTAACTTTTGCATACGATCTCCCTTTTAGGTGCACAATAGCCTGTTGGAAAGGTATCTATGAGGAGATTCATTTTGGGGGCTCAATTAGAGCTTTTAGCTATCATTGAGAGCCTTGTCCATACCATTCAAGCATTTCTTTTGTATAACAACTGATGAGGCTGGTTCGGGCAAGAAACTCGAGGTGATTCATTTTGGCACTTCCGGGCATCGAATTTAGATTTCGTGAGTTGTGTTAGAATCATAATAGCGAAAATCATGTGATTGCCTTGTTTCTAGGAATGAACATTCACTTTGAAGAACGCCAAAATATTGTGCTCAAAGTCATTTTTTAATGAAATTTTGAGTCTCGTTTTGTTCGTTGCTTCACCTAAATTAAGTTTCATTTGATCCTGCATTATCTGTGATGTATAGGTTCTTTATTCGTCCATTGAAGTTGAGGTGATGCATAATTAGCACGAAATTATAAATCTGCCAAAACAATGAACTGACGTTCAAAGCGGTGTAGGAGTTGGGAGGACCAAATTTCTTCCAAAGTGTGTTTTAGAGCCAATGCAGGACCAACAAGTGTTGTGGTTAACCTATTTGATTCTAGACAATACTTTCAAAATCATGGTTTAGTCATAGAACTAAGAGACACAAAGTAAAGAAGTTGTTATAGTATGCATGATGAAAGTTGTTGGCAACATAAGCAAATTTGACTACAGTTGCGACATGAAGTAGGTTAGGCATGTTAAGTATCAATGATAAAATATACATTTAGGCATAGAAATCTTAGTGATAATAAATGATAGGAGATCGACTGATGACGTGAAAAGAAGGAACCAAGATGGAGGAGGATAGGATAGGTCTCTAAATGAAGGCATGTTTTGCTAACTGGGTCAGTGTCGGTGAGGGAAAGAAGATCATTTTCGATGCGCTCGGTGATGACGAGGGGTCAACATCCTTCTATTGGTGCATTAGCGACAGGATAGGGAAACTTCTCAATAGGTAGCGCATTGGTGAATGAGAGATGAACCTCATCGATGTGCAATGTATTGGGGAAAAAGGAAGGAGCGTTGTTGATATGCGAAGCACCAATGAATATGAGAGGACTTTAGTTGGTGAAAGACATGCACGCGGCGAAGATAATCGCATGAACATTACCGATGTGTCAACGTTGATTATGTGAACTTCGTTGGTGAACTTCATTGGTGAAAAAGACATGTGTCGGTGAGGTTTAGCAGAAGCGCATCAATTTATCATCCAATTTCGAACGAAGGTGGCCTATGTATCAACGAATAAATCATTGGCGCATGAGTGTGTAAGTGGAAGAAAGGATGTGTTCACTAGTGCACTATGTATCGATGAAGGAAGAGGGAACTCATTGAAGTGTGTATCGATGGGTCGAATTTATCTGAACAGAAACTAGAAATGGTAAAGTGGGAAGAGTGGGAGGAAAAATTAGGTGCATCCATTTTCATGAGAGAGAGAGAGAGAGAGAGAGAGAGAGGATTCCCGTAGGAAAATTTGAAGGGGGGGGCAATTTCTTGTCTTAAAGAGAAGATAAGAGAAGAAAGTTGGGATTTTGTTGTGCCCGTGCAACACTACATCTATTCAACGTGTGTGAGCATTGCAAGGACTCGAGGTTGTGATCTTGAATACATATGGTTTTGAGTTGAAAATCTGTGACAAGTTCACTCTTTTTTACATCTCATGGACATTGGACTTGTATTTGTATTCACTACCTGAATTCTGGCATAAGACTCTTCACACAGATTACAGGTTTGAATATTGGCCAATTGATCAATCCTATAATGAAATTTTCGATGTGCAATATCCATATCTTTAAGTGCCATTGGTATATGTTCCTCAATTTGAATTTATTTAATTGGGACTATCCTAGCAGTTTGAATTTCTTCATTTGGGACTATCTTAATATTTCCTGCATCATTTTTTCAATGAGAGTTAGACATTGAGCTCGGACATAGATATCATGTAAATTTTTTTTTTTCATGGGATTATATTTTTCTTCAAGTTTTGCATATAGTTCTATGATTATATTGGATCAATTTTGTTTTCATTATTGACATGCTCTTTGTTGTCTATAATTTTGTTTTCTCCATTCGTTTTGTTGATTAGTTGTCATTTTTGTGCCTAAATTTGTTGATATGCTCTTTGTCTTTTTACATTTCATTATCTCTATTATTGTTGTTGGTTAGTCGTCATTTCTTGTGACTTTCTTTCTTGATATGCTCTTTGTCATTCATAAAAACAAATTCCCTATTCTTGGTGTTGGTCACTTGTAATTTGTTGAGACTTTCTTTGTTGATATGCTCTTTGTTGTTCACTTTTATTTTTTCTTTGATCTTCATTTTGTTCATCAATGATTTTTTCTAACTTCTCTCTTTGTTACCTAGCACATTCTCTTGTTTTTCTTCTTAAATCCTCAACATGTACATCATTTTTTTTTCTCATCATGAGAAAACATGATAGTAATTGAAACCATGTATCAAAGAGAGAAAACATTTAAATCAATGCAAGGGACACTAAAACCATTCACAAACAATAAGATAAACTTATTTATTTGTACATCATCATTTATAATCATGAGATGACATCTTAATTTGAATTACTATATATAGTTGAAACCCTATATCAAAGAAATGACATCATGCACAAAACATTGAAATGTAAGTAGTGTATTGAAATAAGTTCAAGAAACATTGAAACAGTATTCAAAATAAGTTCAAGAAACATTGAAACCAATTACAAACACTAAGATATATTTATTTCTTTCTACATCATCATCTATAATCATGAGATGACATTTTAATATGAATTATTTTATATAATTGAAACTCTATATCAAAGAAATGACATCGTGCACAAAACATTGAAATGTAAACAAAATGTAAACAATGTATTGAAATAAGTTGAAAAAATAATAAAACCAATGAACTTACAATGATTTCAATCAATGCAACAGACACTCAAATCAATGCATAAATATATGGAAATCTATCTAATTTAAACATAAATAAACAAGGGGCAATACCTGTCGCTATTAGAGTTAAGAATAAAAATTAAATAAAACACATACACTATCACAAGAATTGAAGAGATTTTAACCAAATTTGCCTTGGTTCACTCAGTCATATTCAACCCAATCCATTTGAGTCTCGCATATTTTGATTTTTACACCGAAGGTGTTATTTAAGGGGAGGTTCTTTTGGAGGCTTCGTCATCTGTCCGACGCCTATAATAACTTGCCACATGTTCATTAACCATCGACCAATCTACTTCCTCCACGTACTTGTCCTTATCTTCTCCTTGATCGACTTCATCGACTCTAATGCCATGACTCCGAGGTTCCTTCTTCATCGTCGTTTGTCCAATAAGAAATTTCAATTTGTTCATCAACCATTAGATCTATTGTCCACATGTCTTCTCTACCGACCCAACTCTTATGTTTTCTCCACTGATTCCAATCTCCCATGTGTATTCTCCACTTACGGAACTACACTTATCTGCTCCACCGACTCCAACCTCCCAGGCAAGTGAAATCTTAGCTTATCTTCCTTGTTCATCGATCACCCTAAATCAAAAAATTGGACTCCCAATGGAGATTGCAAGGCAGATTTATGAGAAGAGATAAAAATGAGGAATTTAGCTAAATCATCCACTGGACATTGCAAGGCAGATATAAGAAAAGAGATAAATTTTAAATAACACAAAATGGACGAGGAGGAGACGAAGAGGATTTTGTGCCAATGGCGAGTCTTGGAAGGGGAACTTTTTATTTTATATTTCGAATTGGGAAGAAAATTAAGGTGTGTGACCTTCCATTTCACTTATAACATCCTCATGCTTCTCTGTTTGAGCTTCAATTTCAATATTCACAAACTCGTTAACCTCTAGAAACTCATAAACCTCCTGTAACTTCTCTATTTGAGCTTCAATTTCAATATTCCGAAACTCGTTCAATGGTTTCCCGCTTTGTTAAGTGGATTATCATTTTCTTGATGGCTCGATATTTTCCACCAATTCAACTCTTCTGCAATCGCGGTTTACTATTTAGATTCCTCTAATCTTTACGTACATGAAACACTGATTGCAAAGTGAATAAATAATGTGGAAATCATTTTTATATCGAATTGAATGCATGAAAATGAAATTATTATTATTATGGTTTATAAGTTACAAAGTTTATGTTTATTAAAATTGTTTAACAATTATACATAGTGTGTTTATTAAAATTGCCTAACAATTAGACCTAGTGTTTTATGCTTCTTGTTATAAAATTAGTGTTATTCTTTAAATTAATAAACACAAAATTGATTTTGATATCTTTTAAAAATTAATATTTCTTTATAAAATATCAATTTTTTATTATTCTAATTTTATTAGATCACTTTATATATTTTTCATTAAATTTAGTTATGATAGTAAATTTGATAATATTGATATTTCCAAATTCTAAACCCTTTACTATATAAAGAGATATAAAGAGATGCATAAAGAGAAAATTTAAACTTATTTTCTTGTCTATATTATTCAATTTTTTTATTATTTATATTATTGAAAACTAAAAAATATTACAAATTAATGGAATTTTTTTTTATGAAAAAATTGTAGCTATAAAGAAAAATATTTCAAAAAGTCATAATCAATGAAAATGTTTAATGATAAAACCGAAAATTTGAGTCAATCAACATGCTTTTAATGTTCTTCCTTCATGTACACTTTATTGCCAATTGGCTAAACTATTTTTATCCAGGGATAAACATGACCATATTACTTTCAGTAATATTTTTATTAATACTAATTAATTTGTACATGATTATGTATAATATTAATTTGTACATATTTGTATAATGATATTTTATATAATGGTATAAAGATATTTAATATATGAGAATGTGGTCATTCAATTGAAGGTGAACTAGGTACACTATATTAATAAAGGCCCACTATGGTAGTTAGATGTAATAAATGTAAGAAGGCTATCTAGAAGGCTCCTAGGAAATAGAGAGAGCTATATAAAGAAGTGTAAGCAATGTAATGAAACATAGTGAAGAATATTTTCATTGTAACAAGCAAGTATTGCTTGAGGAGTGCATTCCTTCCATAAGGAATAATATATGGTGTTACCCTACCTCAAGGGTTTTCTCTATTTCTTGTGTTCAGTATTTGGTCAATGGTTTGGATTATTCTTGTTGATATTGTGGGTTTATTTTTAGATTTATCTTCGGATCTATTCTGGTAATTAACAATTAGTATCATAGCACTTTCCTTGCCCAAAGAAGGAGAGAAAAATTTGGCTCTTTTTGCAAATTTTTTCTTGGGAAAAAAGAGGGTGGCACACTTCAAGTTCATATCTAAAACTTTCTCAGTAGAATTTGACCAAACAAATTGGATATTTGAATTCATCTCAGAAAAATACCTGATTTAAAAAAAAAAAAAAATCAATCGAAACGGAGTCTGGGAAGTAAATTTATGAGCATTTTAAATTCGGTCATTTTTCAAGGTTTTCCCAGAAAAACCCATGATTTTCCATCGTAAGCTACTTTTAAACCCTAGATTTTGTTGCAGATTTATTTCAAGAATGATGCATTTTAATGGTAGAGATGATGGCCCTAGTATTGAAGAATATATCAAAAATATAAAGTCATCATGTGGCTTCCTTTGGCAAAATGGACTATGGATAAATTTAAGGGATGATGCTCCTAACTGTTGGTTTGAAGTTAAACCCAAAGATATTTTTGCACTTTCAGATAAAGAATATGAAAATTTATTTTTAGACAAGTGGTCTCGTTCCAAGAGTAAGGATAAAGAATGCACCAATGGTTTATTTTCAAGTAGTAAATTTATATTACAGGTTCATGGTTGTATTCATAAGGAGAAGGTTATTGTTTCTATTAACCCTATTTGCATGCATAATTTTATCAATATTCAGTTGGTTAATAGATTGCAAACTCCTGGAAAGAATATCCAAAGCACACAGGTTGAGTGTGAAAATGTAAAAATTTATAAAGATTTGAAGCTCGGTATGGATAAATATGTGTTGCATTCATATTTTTATGCTATGGATATGGATGAAGTGGATATTTTTTTGGGATATCCTTGGACATAATCAGTGGGTAACATTAATATTAATGTGCAAAAGAAGTTTTTGAAGTTGTGGTACAAGAAAAAGAAAATCACATTGCAAGATGTGTCTCTTGATAAGAAAGATGGGCCTGCAGAAGGAAACAAAGAAGTTATTGTTGAGTCTGAAGTTGAATCAGAGGTAGAGTCTACAGAAAGAGATGAAGGAAAACCATAGGAAGGACATAGTCACGAAGTTAAGGAGGTCATTGACTCAAAGACACAATTTGTTGCAGATTTGAAGAAAAAAGAAAAGATTCCTATAGTTGTTGTATATCGTCATCCACATCATATAGAGACACAACAATCATTGAGGCAAGGGCGTGACAATCAACACATTTATGAACCAACAGGGAACCAGGAAGGAAACCAATCCAGAGAAGGTGCATGGAGGACTCTTAGCACTAAAACAAAAGATCAAGCTACAGAAACAATCCCAGGGCAACCCCAACATGATGCAAAGGAAGATCAGAGTGGAAAGGCAACAAATGGACATCATTTTCGACTTCCATTGGGATGGATGGATGGTCATACTTGGGACTAGTTGGATACATTGTTTAGTCAGTCATATTGTATGGTTTCAACTTTCTTCTCCTGTTTTGAGGATGAAACAAGTGATGGGGGATGGAATGTCGTATACCTAGGGAAGTAATATGTGGTACCTATGGAGGTACCCAATGGGAATGTGGTTATGTATTATTAGTGGAAGTCATTTAATATATGAGAATGTGGTCATTCAATGTAAGGTGGACTAGGTCCACTATATTAATAAACGCCCACTATGGTAGTTAGATGTAATAAATGTGAGAAGGCTCTCTAGAAGGTTCCTAGGAGATAGAGAGAGTTATATAAATAAGTGTAAGCAATGTAATGAAACATAGTGAAGAATATTGTCATTGTAACAAGCAAGTATATCTTGAGGAGTGCATTCCTTCTATAAGGAATAATATATGGTGTTACCCTACCTCAAGGGTTTTCTATATTTCTTGTGTTCAGTATTTGGTGAATGGTTTGTATTATTCTTGTTGATATTGTGGGTTTATTTTGAGATTTATCTTCATATCTATTCTCGTACTTAACACTACCAAGGAAAATAAACAAGTTCAAAGTTGAGAGAAATTATAAGTCACTTTGTGCTTTCTCGGCCGGGTTGAGAGGAAATGTAAGTCGCTCTGTGCTTTCTCATCATTGTGTCTTTGATTCTTCTACTCTACCTCAATTGCATACGATATTGAACCTCGCACCACTACCTCAATTCCAAACGTCATAGAACCTCACACCTCCCATACAAGGAAATTGCTCAGTGTTGTCCCAATTTTTATGAGTAAATGGTGAAGTTTTTTGGGTTTTGACACTATTTTCCTTTTATTCAGCTATATGTTATCGTTTACCATATATTATCTAAGAAAGACTCAAACAAAAATTAAAATGAATAGTTTTTAACATTTTTCATTTGCAAAAGTCCCTTCTAGTGGAAGTGTTTCATACTTCGTATTTACCTATTTTGATTTGACTTTTTGTTATTTTACAATTTAAATATATTTTGTTATTTTAAATTTAATTGAGGGCTTTATAGTTGGAATTTATTATTTTAATTTAGCTTTTTGTTATTTTAAAATTTAAGTATATTTTATTATTTAAAAAAAAAAAAATTCTTAAAAAAATTCTTATTATTTATTAATTAATTTTATTAATATGCAAATTGAACTTACAGGAATGCGTATAAGTTACATTTACATCTAACTAATTTAGTTAATAAGTTAAATTAGTTAGACTATTTAAATGGAATGTGATTTGAAATTTATTATGTATTTAGTTTAAAATTAAGTAAGTGGAATTTGTTATCCTCATGTATTGAAATGTGTATTTAGAAGAAACTAGAGTAAATAGTGTGTACTTCCTTGTTCAGAGGCTATATTGTCACCTAGATAGAAAGGTTAAATATGGTTTCACCACCGGATGTTAAATATATTTTTCATTTATATTTTGATATCCAAACTATATGGAAGAGGGTTCGAACATTCCCATTGTGCTTCGCCTCCTAAACCAAACATGTTGTAAAAGTTATATAGTACATATTTAAGTTTGATTGATTTATTTTTCATAAAGACATGATAATTGTATATGTAAGAGTTATTCTTTTAGTGAAAGTTTCTTTCTGTTATGAAATAAGTTCCTCGTTCAAAAAATGAATATAGTGCAAGATTGAATTTTATTTAACCTTTCAGAAACATAAACATAAACATTTGTAGATGTCAAATTGCATAGTATTTTGAATTTCTTTTAAAATGGACCAATTATTGTAAGTGTCTTTCAAATTTGTTTAAATGGTCAAATGGTTCCCTGTGAAATAGAATACATCAATATCCACCTAATCCATTGTAATTTGGATAAGGTCCTTTTTGTTTAATGTTTCATAATTTTTAGATCTTTGCTATTTTTTGTTTTGGGATAATATGATATCTAAGCTTATTTATACTTGAGCTAAACCATTGCCTCATTTTGTCCCATCCATAGATTTCTTAGCTTAGAAGAACAATATGGGTTTGTTATTCTAAAGGTGCAACAAGAAGGTGGATGAAGAAAAACCCAAAGAGCTTCCATCTTCAATTGTTTCAACCACACTATCTTCCCAACCATCTAGACATTAATCCATTAGCATTGTCATGGAGGTCACAAGGCCCAAAAAACATTTGTCTTTGAATTTGGATTAGTTGATAAGGTAGAGGATGAAATCACATTAGTTGAGTATTGTCCCAATAATCTCGATCAATGTGAATATCATTATAACTTCGAGCCTATGTTAAGCCTCATTGATAAGGATCGAGCCAAGGTGTTAGTTAGCTTTCATAAAGATCCATTGATTTTGATGTTAGTAGCGATTTGGTGTTACAAACATATATATTAAATTTTGGAGTAATATTCACATGTAACACAATTTCGTTAATTTAGTTAATTAATAAATATAAATTTTACAAAAATATATTAAATTTTTGAGTACAATGTTTTTAATGAAAATTTAGCTATATAAATTTGAATCCATGCATATTTTCACATACAATTCACTTCAGTGTTTAGTTTCCCTACTATAAGAGTATGTTAGTTTAAGTTGGATAAAGTCAAATTATGATTTATTATATCATGAACCATTTATATCCTATATTCTTGGAGTTCAAATACATGGATTGTCAATTTCAGTGTAAG
>ML793808.1:254418-278416 GCA_009831015.1 Picea engelmannii
GTTGTGTTGTGTTGGGGTGGCGGTTTTGGAAGTTTTTGTTGTTGTATAGTTATTCTCGTGGTCCAAATGCTTGAAAGTGAAACAGTGAAACCTGGACAAACCTTTCAAGTTCAGAAGAATGTTTCTTTGCATAATATGGAATCTTTTTTCTTCCTACGATTTTCCCTGACACAACTGGGCTATTTTGAACTTGAGCTAGAGACCTTGCCCCGAAGTAAATCCTTGTACCTGGTACAAAATCCAATGAAGACAGGTAAGTGCTAAAAGAATTTTCAGAGAGCACACCATGTTTTACTTGTTATTTCCTTGACACTTCATTTTTATTAGTCGCGTGCTTTATTAACCATTCAATGAACATACATTAAATTTCAGGGTTCTTCGTTCTTACAAGAGAAATCCCTCGTTGGGTGAGCATTCATACCTCACCCTGTAAATCTATGATTTACAGCTACTTAGTTCCTTAAGCAGCAAGATCTAAAAGCCATGCTGGTTGATCCCGTCCTCTATTCAAAGTTGTTCAAAACCCTATGCACATAAAAGATGTATGGGATAAAATCCTTCCTAAAAGTCGAGGCTATGAGTGAAAAAATCCTAAGCGCAAGGAGGTTGTGGGGAGCGCCTACATACACAAAGCTATTTTAATATGTATGAAACCACATCCTCACATTGGAGGATAGGCGGAAGCACTAGGGTCAAAGGGCTCAACTGGAGTATACCCTATCTGATGGGTTAATCAGGAAGACCACACCGAAGTCAGTAGTGCGGTACCAGGTCATTCAGGTACCAATCTCACTTGATCCATATGTTAGAAGCTCACCTCCTGGACTCAACCTTGTGCCATTCTGATTACCCTCATAGAGTTATGGGCCTAGAATCTCATGGTTGGGGAAAAACGTAGATATAGGCGAATTAAATCATTGACTCCATATACCTGATTGATTGTCTGAAGCATAAATAGGTAGAACCAGCAATGACAGAGCTTGAACTAGAGAAATAGATGGATCAAGTAAACCGGTGCCTACGTATCAGTTGTGCAGAGTCCTTCTGTTCTTCTTCAACTTTCATGAAAGATTTTTTTTGTGTCAAAGTGATCATCCAAGGTTTAGAGTTCGAGCTTTGTCCTAATGATGGTAAGGATAACTATGCCCTTCCTCATGCTCCCCTTTGGGTCGCCACATTGTTAGTGAGTCCAATGCAGGCTTTTCTATTCCATATTGCCACAGGGGTTGCTACTCCGTATTGCCACTTTATTTCCTTGGCTTTGTCTTATTGTTAGTTCATGTAGCAAATGAGCCATGTACATATGCCACTTGTGCTTCCACTCATCGTTTGTTTAACAAACCAAGTGTCAACATTCTAATTTTTTTAATTCTTTTTTCTCTTACCAATTTGGCTATTCGTAAAAATCATCACTTCTTGTGATGTTGCAAAACCATGGAAATTAGGATCTCAAGACTAACACTTGTGATGCGAGGAACCACTTGTTATGAACAATTGCACATTCAGGTCGCTCGTCCCCATGTTGTCAATTTCTTTTTATATATTTTTTAATTTATGTTTCTATTTGATTATTCAAAAATAGGTTTCATGTGCGTAGATTCTTTAAATATATGATTGAATTTTCAATCTTCCAACATGGTTGCACACGATCAAGAGGTTGGAACCTTCTCCATGCAGGCCCAACTTCAATGATAGAGGAAAGAATTGCATAAAACATCAGTAAAGAGTTTCATGTTGTCTAAATGCCCCAAAGCACTAGAAACGGAATACCCCAAAAATCCTTCAATTCTTTCGCGGAAAACCATACATGAAAACAATATTTTAAAGTAGGACTCCTCCACAAGGAGCGAAGATCACTCTCAACTTCAATTTCAATCCAAATTTGATTTGATAAGTATAGGAACAATGTAAGAATAGATGAGTATTGGTCTCATCGACTAACGACAGAATACTTCTGGTGGGCAGAATAATCTCGGTGGGAAAAAAACAAATAATCCAGCTCGCTCCTCAAACTCCTCAAAATCGATTGAAAAAGATGGTTAAGATGGACTATATTGCTAATTCTATTTTTATTCCGCTAAAAATTATTTCCAAAGATCCTTGAATGTTGAATCAACATAAGTAACAACAACATCTATGATATCGACTAGAAAAAGGCTAATTTATTGTGTTGAAAGGATTCTAAATATCCTAGACAGTTCATTAGTCCTTCAAAGCCAATGTCTATCAACCCAAGATTTTCCACGAGGATTATGGGCATGCTTTTGTTGGCTATCCTGCTATTACCGCATAACAATAGAGACATCGCTATTATCACATCCCTATTACGACAGGGACATCGCTACTACTATAGCACTTGTTAAATATGGATGTGCTCAATCATAGCTGATGGAAGAACATTCCCTGAGATGCTTGTATTTATCATCCTCCTTAATAATGGTGAGAATAAGTTTACCTATGTCAGAATACCATTCCCCTATGATGAAGATGATTTAAGGCTATAACATCCAATAAATACATATTTTACTTATATTGCGAATAAATTCACCGAGATTTTAATTTTCTATCTATAACAGAATTAAAAAGTGCAACCAAAAACCTAGAAGCATACACAATTGTTACCAAAAACATACATGAAGTTATCTTCCCATTAGACTCTATTAGAATGCTACCTGGAAGTACCATGTGCTATTCACATTTAAGAACAAACATGCAATGCCTGCCCCAAAGTTCTTCTTGATGTTTACATTGAGAAATGTGTCTTCTCATATTTATGACCTGGGTGCTCCACAGAGATTCAGTCACCTCTCTTGGAGCATGCAAGGAATTCCATCAGCCAAGGAGAAGGAATCCTTTGATACATGAATTTAAAGGTTGTTTTCTTATGTGCCACACATTTTGGGCACTGTGACAAAGTCCTCCTTAGAGTCATTAAGACTCCAGAGAGTGATGCAATCTTTCTTAACTTCATGCACAAATGACATAAATGACAAAAGGATGATGGAAAGTTGCACTTCAAATCCATTTTTGTGTTAATTGTCATAGCTTGCCTCATTTTTCTACACCATTCAAGAATACCAAACATGTGTCGATAGAAAATACCTTAGATAGTTAGGACACATTCCGGAAGTTCGACTCTCTCCAACCAATTACATAATCAATGATCACCATAAAAGGAAAGAACTTTTATAAAATGAAAAATAGATGGTGGAAGAAGTAATAAAGATAGTGTAAAAATTTTACCTATGATTTAAGTTTGGAAAGAAAATGTCTTCCATCAAGATAAACTTGACAAACACAAAGGTACCAATGACTTATCTAAGACTATGTTGCAATCACAAAACAAGGGATATGCCAACACAAGAAAAAATATGATGAGAAGAGTTGCAGCGGATTAATAAGATCCAAATTTTAGTGAGGGACATAATCATTTTAATGGTAGTTCAATCAACCATCATAAGCAAGTGACCTTTCTATGGAATTTCTTTTCTTTTCAATTTGAATAATTTTGTGTCATTCTAAAGAATTTGAATTTTCGAGTTCCTTGGGTTGAGTCGGCATCTACCAAGATTTATTGTGATTTACGCAAAAGAGAAGAGACAGCGAAATCAAATGAAGCATTATTGTAGAGACAAGAGAAAAGATAAATATGCATGAATGTGAACCATAGAAATTGAATGTTTAATTTGAAAAACAAATGTTTTTTTAAAGAATTAATCTTATTTTTTATAATTATACATTGTAATTGCTAAATGATGGGGAGATCGGTTACTGGTTCTAGTGAAAACAGAAACAAAACAACCAGTGATATGGAGCAAAGAGCCTAAAAGTTGTGTTTAAATTAATGTTCTTGAACTCGAAGGACGAGACCTGGGACATAACCACCCCTTAAAAGAACGCCTTTGGCATGATTATTTGTGATAAAATAAAATAAAATAAGTGATGGGTTGATGAAGAAAGAGACAACAATGATAAGTCAAAATTCAGGGGCAACCATACAGAGCGTTTCCACCATTATGGTGGGGAAGGACACCACATCAAACTTTTCATGTCCCAAAAAAACATAGATGACATGGAAAGAAAAAGGGATTATTACATAGAATCAATTACATAGAAACAATTACTCACCAAAGAAGAAGGTGATCTACATTAGGGAGAGTGGGAGTGAACACAACAACAGATTAGTAGAAGGAAGATGAGTCAATAAAAAGCATATAGTGCAAAGAAGAAAACGGATGAGATTTGGGAATGCATTATAGGAAAGAAAAGGGGGAGCTGACAGAGATGGAACAAAACGGGTGGCCATATCTGAGAATGATTTGAATACAAAATTAAGAATGATTCAAAACAAAATTTGAAAGGGGGTGAGACAAAGTCCTATGAAAGAATCCTTCCTACCTTAAATGCTTCTTATTCAACCATCAAACATACCTACAAAACTAAACAAGTATATATGCATTGTCTTTAGCATCAAAATATTTCTTAGTGTGAAATATGGGAAATATTCTAAAAAAAAACACCCCATGAGCTTGTTCCGTGAATTTTCCAAGATAAATAGGTAGGGGAGAAAAATCTATTAATGGTCCATGTGTACCTCGATGTGCAAGTTGATGTAAATAAGAACAAAAACATTATTCGAATGTCGAAAAAATATGCAAAATATGACAGATTGCATGCACATTGGAAAACATCAATGTTTGAAATGTGTATCCAGATAAGGATTCACCTTTTCAACAAAATCCATGTAATGAAGAGCTCCATGTTTGGACTGTATTCCACCACGAGGGAAATAAAGATATTTCCCTTATACCCTAAGCCAGTTTTGAGCTTTTTTCACAACTGCAAGTTTGATGTGAGGAACATCATTTTACCATATCTTCACAATAAATAAGAAACTAACAATCAATAATGTGTTCTAAGTCTATTTTACAAGTGATAATAGAGTTAAAATGGTACAAAGATCATTGAATTTATGTCAAGCAACGAAGGAAGAGAGAGGGAACCTTAGGTCTGCTTGTGGGCCATGTTATTCATTTCTTATATCCTTCATTAAAGGGAACAAGGCATGTAGGGGGATCTTGAGGACATGCCTTTCTCGATGATCATAATGTGTATTATGAGGAAAATCTCCTTATGTCTAGGGTAAACCACAACATACGGAAATGACTACAAAAAACAACTCTCTTCTCAAGAATGATATATAAAAAAATATGCTAGGAAGACAAGATAACATGCCTACCTCGTCCAGACATTCGATGAAGTCCACAATTGAGCACTTGACCCAAACCAATATACCTACAACTAGTCCTCAACAACCAAGAAAAGAAAGCATATGGTTATATTATATAATGTTATCACATTCAATAGCATAATCCATTAAGAAACATGACAAGTACGCCCATGGAATAGTAATTCAAATATTTGCAAGATATCAATTGGACGGGAAAATAGTATTTATATTAATATATGATCAACAGAAGTGAAAATGTTACAGACTTCCGTGTCGGCATTGTTCAGAATCAAGAAACCAAATTCCTTCCAGCTAGGCCTCCACCACTTCAATCCTCCACCAAAGGAAATCTCATAAGAGAGAATCAATAAAGGAAGATATTGGGGGATGAACATTGTGTTCAGACTTAAAGGACAAAGGGATGCAGACTCAATATGAAGTAAATAATTCCTCTAGAGTAACTTTTCTCTCGAAGTTGAATTCTTTCTCCTCTTTCCATAGCTCGAAAATGGCCCATTTATAGCCGTAAAAATGGAACTAAAGGGCCGAGTCAGAATGTTTGCAGTATATGGAAGGATAAGGATCATAGATCTCTTGTCATGACATGGAAACCCGACATCAATTTTCATTTTTTGGAACAAATCTCGATGTACGCAGGTTGTATTGGAGCAGCCTACATATACGCATGTTGTATAGTAGGCAAGATGCGTACATGTGGAAAAATATTTATTTTTAGCTCTAGATTTTACAAACAGGGATGATAAGTTTGCACGGGGAAATGGAAAAAGGCCTTCTGTGTAAGATTGCATAGGGTGAAACAAATATTTCTATAAAATATGCCCCCTATTGTGTGAGGTCATAGGAGTATATGTGATGGCCAAAATACATTATAAACAACCCATAAGTGGAGTGGTAGGGGACCAACTAGACAGACTAGTTGCTCATTACATTCTGCACTGACTTTGCATACATGGCTGCCAATAAAATTACACTACAGATCCATGTGAAAATATACCAAACAAGTGTCTATGGCCATGAATAGGAAAATAAAAGTGTGGTTACATGCCAACAACTGTCATAGTCATGGACAAGGCTCAGTAGAACCAGTCTCAAAACCAATCTGAATATATATGTATAAAATGGAGTACAATCTAATCTCCCATGATCACTGAAGTCATATAGGTACTGGTCCAATGAAAAGAAGCAACATCTCAGGAAATTTGCGGCCACATAGTGATGTCTTCAAGTGTTCTACACAATTCACCAAGGGTGCAAGTCTACATCATGTTAATAAATGAGTTGAGGTCAAACATAATGAGACATTGTTTGATTACTGGTCATTGAGGTATATCGTTAACAAACGCGAGACAACCTACCGATAATGAAAGTAGGTATCAAGGCACCGAGTACATTCTTACAAGTGTGAATAAAGGAGTCAATGTCGAACACTTGAAGAATCCATTGATCAGGAGACATTGATGTATTCCCAACTGTAGATGGCGAGAGAGCCTACCACTGATGACTGCAAGCCTCAAGGTACTCATAAGACTCTAGGTCTCGTTTCCAGAATATATGGGTTGAAGTCGATGGAAGGAGACCCGTTGAAAGAAGAGCATTGAGGCATCTCTCATCAGTCAGCATGAGTTACAAATACAGAGATTCATGATTTGGTGGAAATTGGACGAAGAACATGTTCATGAACCAATGACCTTGTGCACCTTTAGTGTGTTCCAAGTGCAAGCGGTACATGAAAAAAACTCTTTGACTAGCATCCAATGATGAAAACTGCTAAAAAAGGTGAGGAAACCACCAATAAGGATAATGGCATCCAAGACACTACACGAATCCCAATGTGTGAATAGATGTCTTACTGTCGAACACAAGGGAAACCACCCAGTCAATGACCCATGATGAAGTGTCGATTGTTGGGTTCGAGGTTACCTACCAATGATGAAAGTAGGTCCAGGGTGCACGATATGACTACAGTAGCATGTGATTCTGAGAAAAACTAAGGGTATGGAAAACATTCAAGGTCAAGAGTTCTGAGAAGTGGCCGACACAGGTTGATAGACTTCCTTTGAAAAAGAGCATGGGACATATGGAGGACTCTGACAACATAGACCCAATGATGAAACCATGATATGCAAGAGGCATCAATGAAATTCTCTATAGAGGCTTGAAAGTCGGTAGAGAAGAATTTCTAACGAGCTCATCTTCCTAAGGCCATGCTAATCCAAAAATTATGATAAAAAATGGACTCAATAACTTTGTGATATGTTCAAAGGTGACACAACTGCTTCCAATACAAGATAATACTCCCTTCCCTCCCTTCTTTTTTTGTTTTTTCATAAAAAATGAATGTTATTATATAGAGGAGGAAACAAGTGTCGCAAGTAAGCAAAACTAGTTCCAACAATGGAACATGTCTATGCTCAATGCAAGGATATGCATGAAGGAGATGGACACTCGGGGGAATGTTCCCTCCTAGGTATAGGGTGTCAAATTGCGAAGGATATAAACAAGGCTTTGGTTGGTTGAGGATGCAAAAACTGTTGAGGCAAACAGTTTATAACACAAAGAGAGAACCGACTATAGGCTCAATACTACAAGCAAGGGTATGAGATGCAATCACAACTTAAAGCCAAAAAATGTCATTTTTTATGCCTTTTAGTCTACTTGGTGTGAAAAGGGATAAACTTGTGCCAAATAGATGTCTTTTCAAATCCATTTTACGAGTGTGAAAGAGACAAGTTCACTCGACAATCTTTTCACTTTTTGATAACGAGTCGGTAAAGAGATTAACTAAGACTCATGACCTTTCAAGTCCAATTTAACGAGTGTGAAAGGGGCAAATCACTCGACAATCTTTTCACTTTTTGAAGGCGAGTTGGAAAAGAGATTAAATAGAACTCAATTGTGAGTCCTCTAGGTATAAGGCAACATGTTTATGAGTGAGAAATGAGGCTCAGCATAAAGTCATGTACTAGCTTTGAGGGACTCTCGGTCCTATGGAAAAAATATCTGCATAGGCACCAAATGAATCAGGGGATATAACTAGGGTGCCCATGTTCGATAAGTCTCTACCACTTGATAATGACACGACTTATAGCAGATGGAAGGTTCTGTGTTGCGACAAATGGGTTCGTACCTAAGGAAAAATATGACAGCTATAGGATGCTGCGAAAATGCATGATGGAATGGATACCCATCCTATATGTTGGGTAGTGAAAATACCTACCCGTGTTGACAAACGACCAACGTAACGTTGAAATACTCAATAATCTCTAGTTAAAACTGCCAAAACCAACTCAATCCACCTTTGTATTAGTCCATTAGGTGAAAAAATGACTCAAACCTATAGAAAGTGGGTAAAAATTGTTTATAAATAGTAACAAAACCAAAAATTACTATACCATTTTGATTTTTTACCCAAATAGTGCAAATTGGACCAAAATACCTCCGAGATTCAAACGGTGATTGTGGGAGTGTCAGGGAGAAAAATCAGAAACTGTCTAGACCAAGTAATTCCTTTTCTCTTCCTCTTCATTTCTAGTGGATTAAATTTTTAAATTAGGTTCCAAATTTTTAGTGATTGAGAGTGTAAAATGTGAAATTGGGTGTACGCAGGTTGTCTCCTATCGGGTCACCTATATGATGATTTATACACACCTATGCAAACTGTAGGGCGTGTATAGCCAACCCTATATGTGACTATATGTGAAGAATCCCACGTACAGGCACACAAACAATGAATTTTAAGGATGCTAACTCAAATTTTGATTTGTCCTTGGTAGAATGGTTCTTGAATGGAGAGAAAGAGAGCACGAGGAAGTCGATGATGTTGTGGATCGAGATCCAGGGGCTCAAATGGCCTTGAAAATATGTGGCTTGTATAAATTTTGGGCACTCAAAGGAATGAGGGACCAGGTGAAGTTGCTCGAGATGCTTGTGAGTTACTGGGACGCTGAGAGTGAAAGCTTCAACCTTGATGGGAAACCATTGAGGATTGAAGTAGAGGATATCTACTTTTTGACTGGATTATCATGTCGAGGAGATGTTTTAAAACTCAAATCGCGGAGAGAAGGGAGAGGAATGAAAATAGAGGAGTACATTGACACCCACTATGTAGCAGGGACTCTGAAGGTCGGGAGTCAACTCCCTATCTGGGTGATAAACAATCTTAGCCTGAAGATTATTGTCCTTGTATTGACTAAGATCACAGGTTTGACCTCATTGCACTAGGCATTGAGGTTTCTCATGTTCTATGCAGTATAGTGTATGAGACCCATAGTATATGATTTGTGTAGCTCACTATTGACAAATATGAAGAGCCAGTTGACAGAGTGCAAACAGGGGAGTAAGAGGAATTGTGGATTTGCCTCTATACTATGTATTTTCTTTTTCAAGCAGGTTCCAGGTTTGGGACCTAGATTCGAGATTCTTCCGAGAGGACCTCGCGATCCATCCATGGCACGGTGGACAAAGGTAATGAGATGGCAGGGGGGAGGTAGGGTGTCGGCACCATACAACGAGGATTTCTTCTATTGGTGGCAGCGACATGTCATTTCCCTAGATGACTATCCCTATGCAGGGATAGACTTTAGAGAAGATCCAGACATGCCACTCCCACCAGGGACTGCCTACAGTGACATAGGTATGTCAAGTGTTTTTAAATATTTCATTTTTTTTGTATTTTTGTATAATAGAACAAAAAAATTTGGATGGTGCTTAAGTTTTAACTAGACACTTGTGTAATGTAGATGTGGGTCCGCAACGAACGGAAGGGTTTACTCGACATCAACGGAGGAATCAACGAGATGAGGTGGCGGGAGGAGAAGCTGAGAGAGTCCTACAAAACATGTAGGGCAACCTGTCTCATTTGATTCAGAGGATTCCACTGGTTTAGGTAGAAGATCTTTCTGAAGCCATGCAGCGACAAGTGGTTGGTGTAACCAGAGCTTGGGTGCGACTCTTTGAGCATCTCGCAAATGTCGTTGTTTGTTACCATGACACACATATGGCACCACGGACGTAGTTTTCATGGATATTGTAGTACCAACTGTATATGTGTATTGAGGGTATTAGCCCTAATTTTGTACTATAAACACCATATTTTTTGAAATATATATAAAATGGATCTTCGACTTTACTTATATTTTACAAGGTGTATATTGATAAGATGGTTTTCTTTTCTTTAATTATGTGACAAATGCCAATCTAAAAAGACATTAGCATAAGCATCAGATACATGATTAGAACTCCTCGGAATGTGATAATAAGTAATAAAATCAAATTGTCATTCTAAAAGATGTACCCATAGGAATCGTCGGAGTAAAGTAGGATCACTCAGACAGTAATTGTCATTCAATTGACATACTACTAATTGGGAATCCAAGCAAACCTCTAATGAGAGAATACCATGTAAGATAGCATCACGCAAAATTTCTATAATGGTGCTATATTCAGCCACATTGTTCATGGATGTCCCTAGGAATACACCACCTGAAGACACCAGTAGACCCTCGAGGGACTACACCACCCAAGCGGCGGAAGCCAAGTTCTGTGTATGATGACTGGATCCATCTATGAATCCTAGATAGACCGATGACTCCATTGACATCTTCCAACCAAGTGAAAACTCGATAAGCAATCCGAAGATGAAAAGAAAAGAAAAAAATATATACACTAAATTACATTAGTATACAAAGAGTTCCACTTGAGCTTGGGGCTCAAGAATAATATCTTTTCAAGTAGAGTCCATTTCTGGGCTCGACCAACATATTCCCTTCATAATATTCTAACTCATAGGCTCCTTTTTCTAAAACATGTCACATGATATAAGGATCGTGCCACATGGGTTTCAACTTGCTTGCCCCCATTGGTTCCTTGGCTTGATCATACAAGAGGACCAAGTCACCCTCAACGTACAACCAAGGACAGATAAACTTATCGTACTGGACCTTAATGCTTCTTTTGTTGACCTCGATATCCATAGAGGCGTCTCAACGCTGCTCGTCAAGAGTCTCTAGGTGTACAAGGCGTCACTCGAGATCAGAAGTGTCAGGTAGGAGCATGCTTGCCAACTTAAGAGAAGGGATTTCACATTCAATAGGTAAAATCAACTCCACACTGTGTACTAACTGGAAAGGGGAAAAACCAGTGGCAGTCTTGACCGAGGTTCAGTATGCCCAGAGTGCGGGATATAGCATAATGTGCCAACCAGACTTACTTTGGCTTATAGCTTTTTGCAAAATGGTATTGAGAGACTTGTTGATGGCCTCTACTTGTCCATTTTCCTAGGGGTAATAAGGAGAAGAATGACCATGTCTAAAACCCATATTAGATGCTATCTCTTTCATCATTTCATTATGAAATTGACTGCCATGATCAGTGACAATATCACTCGAGATACCAGACCGGACGATAATTTGATTGAAAACGAAGAAGGTGGAAGTCTTCCCATCGGATTTAACTGTAGGCATGGCCTAAAGCCACTTAGTAAAGTAGTCCATGACCACGATAATGTGTTGATGCCCCCCAACCAAAGTTGGGTTGCAATCCACGAAGTCCACCCCCTACTTGGTGAAGGGACCGACGATAATGACTGGGTGAAGAGGGGTTGGATGTGAGCACATTTTTCAAGTGAACAACTGGAAGGGGTGACACTTCTTAACCGATTCAATACAATCTTTGAAGATAGTAGGCCAGAAATAACCAACTCGCAATTTTTTTTGGGTTGTTGCAAGCCTGAATAGATTACCACCACAAGCCCCATTGTGGCAATCATTCAGGACTAACTCGGCTTCTCTATGATTTTAAAAACGACGCAAGATATCGTCTATTCCTCGGCGATACAAAGTTTCACCGACGATAGTATAATTCTTAGCTTAGTATCTTACACACTGTTGGTCATCTCATGAGAGATGCTGAGGGAACTTCAAAGTTTGAAGATAGAGAACAATGTCTCCATACCATGGGTAGGACAACGAGACAATAAAAATGTGCTCATCCACAAATGAATCAACATGGATGACATCCTCATCTAATCGTGGAAAGTCGAATATTAACTTTGTGAAGACTAGTGATTTCTTGGATTTTGCAGAAGCGAAATCGAGATCAAACTCTTGTAAAATGACAATCCATTTATTTTATTTCTCCCCTATGATACGCCTGGTAAGGAAGTATTGAAATGGATTGACATTGGCAACCACATTAGTCTTGCAAATCAATATATAATGACACACATGTTGGACTACATGAACGACATCCAAAGCTATCTTTTCAATGTGAGAATAATTAATCTCAGGACCGACTAAGTTTCGATTAAGATAGTAGATGACGTTCTCGTGGAGTTAATAATCCTCATGAAACAAAACCATACCAATCGTCTCTTCAGATGAAGTGATATAAAGCAAGTAGTCCCTACTGTAGTCAGGAGACTTTAGCAGAGGCACCGATACTAAATCTTTCTTCAAAGCATTGAAGGACTCTTGGCTTGCTCATTCCAGATAAAAGGGGTGTCCTTCTTCAAAAGACACATGAAACCCTTAGTGATATTGTCATAATTCACTATAAAATGACGTAGAAAGTTAGATTTCTTCTCTAAACCTTGAATTTTTATAATCATGCATGTGGGAGGCAATCAAAGTATTGCCTCAACCTTTAACGGATCTACCATGATCCCAGTCTCATAAACTAGAAATCCCAAAAGACGACCAGACTTAATGCAAAAGATGCACTTGTTAGGGTTCAATTGGATTCTATAGTAACGACATCTTTAAAAAAAAAGCAGAAGGTACGTAGCGTGATCCTCTCTCTTGCGAGAGTGAGCAGCAATATCATCAAGGTAAGCTTCGACTATGTGCTTTAGATCATGAAAAGCAAAATTCATGGCACGTTGAAAGGTTGCTCCAGCATTTTTAAGGCTGAAAGTCATTTTCCGGTACGCGAAAGTACCCCAAGGACAAATAAATGTTGTCTTGTGTTGATCTTCAGGTTTAATTTGAATCTGGTTATACCTTGAAAATCCGTCCATAAACGAAAATACTTTGCTTCCCACAAACTCGTTGAGAATCTGGTCGATGAAAGGTGTCGGGGAGTTGTCTTTATGACATGCCTTGTTTAGGTCATGAAATTACATACATACATGGATAGTTCCTTGCTTCTTATCCACAGGAACGAGGTTGGATACCCATTCAGTCAAGGGAATCGGGTAGACAAAGCCAACATTATGTAGCTTCTCCACCTATGCCTTAATAGCTAGGGCCTTCTAGGGATTGACAGCTCTAAGACGTTGTCGAATAGGTTTAGCATCCAGATAAGTTCTAATATCATGCTCGACAATACGAGGGTCGATTCATGGAATCTCTTCATATGAACAAGAAAATACATCTCGAAATTCCTTGAAGAGTTCGGTCTAGATCAAGATTTATTCTAGCGAACAATCCACTCTGATATTTACATTTTCAACCTTGACAGGGGTACGAGAGATATCGATCGTGATGGTAAGAGACATTCTCGCCATATTTCCTTCAACATAAATGTTGTGTGTATCAAGTGGAACTATGGCATGACCGACTATCTCACTCAAAGTAGATTGAAAGTCATGTTGTTCGATTCTTTCAAGCTCTGGGAGAAAATAAGAGCAGTGATGCATACTGTCCCAAGGTTTTTCTGAACCATTCATGGATTCGATGATAGCTTCGTCTGAAGGAAAAGTCTCATTGAGGAAATATTGTGAACAAGACAAGGAACTGGCCCACATGAGCCTGCGAATGAGATCCTTCTCATTCATCGGCGAGGTAATAGGATCGGGATTGACGAAAGAGTCAAGAACAACTTGATACGCAATCTCCGATGTCGATAATGGCATGGCCATTCCAGGATGAAAGTGACCTTCACAAAATGACTTCAGGGAAGGTAGGGTCTGTAGATCACTAAAATAGGAAGTGCGGAAAGGAATGGACCTCCATGTCGAGACAAGCCTACTGAACATGGAGTAAACATTATGACTCGGTGTCGTGAAGTTGAAATTACCCATAAGGGAGGAATACATTCTGAAACTGATATTCTCAGTTGCCAGCTAAGAATTGTCGATCACAGGGATCGACAGTCCAATATATGCATTAGGACTAGAGTACGCAAAGGATAACTGGTCGATCGTCACGATCCTCCCTTCATGAGGAAAACAAAGAGTATGGAAGACAAATGATATGATGACAACCATAGCATAGGTCCAATTGCATCCTAGCAACAAGTTATAATCAAGAGGCGCACCAACTAAATCTACATCCACCTCTATTGTCTTCTCACCCAACTAGATCGGAAAGGCATGAATAATACCGTGAGGGCGGAAGGAATGGCTGTCAAAAGCAGTCAACATGTTCAATGACTTAGAAAGAGTTGGAGAATTGAGATATTTCCAACAGATCAGGGACATCACACAAGTGGTAGCGCCTTCATCAACAAGTGCACGTTTGATGGTATACTTTGAGTACTCCACGTGGATTTGGAAATCCACATAGTAAGGCAAGCGAGGATTCACATTGGTGACATCAAACTTGATAACTTTTGAGCCACTAGGTTCTAGATCTCCTAAATAAGATAGTAAGGCATTCCTTTGTGAAGGACACCTCTAGAGTATCTCCAAAGTCAAAATCTCACAAGGGATTTGACGTATTTCCTCAACAATAGAGTAGTTCTGGGAAGCTCTACCATTTGGATTGTGGGTAGAGCGCTTAAGTACTCCTTTCAAAATACGAGGTGGTGGCTCTGATTTTTCAATATCTATGTTCATCTCCAGAGGAGGAGGAGGATATTCTAGACTAGGAATAGATTGTGAAGAGCTATAATATCGAGATCAAGTGGATACATTAACTTTCACATCGACCATATTGATACACAAATGGTTACCATCTTGCAACAGAGGATTTTGACTCCCACCAGCCGCATTTCCGGTGTTTGAGGAGCTTGAGGCCATGTGTTTATTATGTGGGAATGGATTTGTCAACATGAAGGGTGGTAGAGATAATAGCCTCGTAGCTTCAACAAGTTTGGGGCATAAATGGGTAAGGTGATCATTAGTGAAAATCTTAGAGGGAAACTTCACCTTACGTCTTTCTCATTTTCCCTCTCCAACATTATTTTTCGTCTTCTCAATATTACCATTGTCCTTGGGTTTATTATTATTTTTCCCACCCTTACAATTATTATGTCCTTTCTTCTTATTCTCATATAGTTGTTGGTTACCATTTGGGTTGGTCGACGACTACACGGAATGTGCATCCATCGACTGATTGGGATTGGAAGACACAGACGAAATTGGCTCTCTTGCAGACTGGTTTAGAGACAACTCTTTCAAATGGCTTGTCACTGAGTCTACAAAATTTACATTGGAGGTACCTACAATGCCATCGACATGAGGTTCGGTCTTTTTTCTAGGGTCATAAGTTGACCGCGGTGCATCCAGAAGAAGGTGGTATAACATCCCAGATTGAGTGTATATCAGGTCTAACTGCTAGGCACTAAAGATCACCTCTTCCTTCAAGATAGGAGTGTGAAAATACTTAAGGAACCATTCAAAGAAAATCCAGGGGTATAGGGGTATTAATCAACCTCTTTCGTCTACGCCACTCCTGGATATGATATGAGATATGAGTGGCAGTTTCCTGGTGTAAAGTCGACAAAAGTTCTATGCCAACATCGCAATGAATGGGAAATTGGAAGTGGTTAAGGAAGACCAACACCAGTTGAATAAAGGTCCCATATGCCCCCTAGGTAGCTCGATATACCATTTCACAACACATTCGATGAGTGTGCATTGAAATAATATTAATCGAATAGAATCATCATTAAGGAAATTTGAAGAGCACAATAGGTGAAAGGTAGTAACATGATCACCATGATCCTCTCCATTATTACCTTAGGATTTTGGAATTTCCAAAGGAATCTTAGTGGGGACGCGGGGCCATGTAGGATCATGACTCATAGGGTCATTCATCAACTTAGACAATTCTGGCAGATTAAGCGTAGCCATAAAAGGGATACGGGGTTGCGGCATCCGGCCCCAAGTTCTCGGGAAAGATTGTGATTGAGGAAATGAAACCCATCCAAGTTTCTAGTAATAACCATGGCCTTGTCTGGGATTTTAAAGACCTCCTCCAGGATGATTCATAAAAGGTTGGTTGGTCATCATTCTAGTAGGAATGTTCTGTTGGGGGTTATAAAAATTTCCCCTAGTCGGATTGGATCCGGGTTGGTGGTTACCCAAAGTGTGAAACAGACCTCCTTTGGGTGTGAATCCGGAGGATACAGGTGGATTCGTCATGCCAAATGTATTGGTTGGAATCGACACAGAAGAGGTAGGGGTGTAGGATGGAACTTGAGCAGAATCTTGTTTGCCAGGTTGGTTGTTCCACCCAGAAGAAAGAGGATTAGACTCGGGGTTAAAAGCAGGAATGCCTCCCATATTAGGAGTCGTTTGAGGGATTTGAGAACCACCAAATGAAATGGAGTATAAGGAGGTAGAGTTCCCCCAATCCCGATGCTAGCATTAGGGCCAGTAGTTGGGATGCCTTTTGAAAATTGCGATGTAAAGTTCAGCATATCATACGAAAAAATACTAGAGGCCATAGGGATGGACTGAACATTATATCCTGGTGAGTGACCAAGAGACCCTGTTATCATTGAAATTTCATCTGCAAATGGTTATAGGAATACCACATCTCAAAACACCTATTAGTTCACCTGCAGCACCAAGAAATCATTTCCAAGAGGTGGAAACTATACAACTAGTCAAAAAATTAACATGTGCCAAAACACTAAAGGAAGGGTATGCACGTGCATAGGCCAAAGAAGCCAGAAGAGTGCACATGGGCCCGATGCGCAACTGTGTATGATAAAATCCACACGCACCTATCAACGACACATTTATGGTTCTTATCAGCCCCCCACCAACTTTTGTACCAGCTCCCAACTTGATTTGATCCCCAAATCTGAGCTGAATCCGAGTGGGGGGCTAGTCAAAGACCTAAGGGTGCCTTAAAGGGCCCCTTGTTCACACCAAAGACCGATTGGATATTACCTCAAAGACAAGATATAAAATGATTCCATGGGTGCACTACTAATTCAAGAATCTCATTGTATTTTTATGATGCCTCTATTCTCCTACAAGAAACCTCTTTTCTTCTCGGAGCATACTAGCATCATCTCATTAGGATATTCACCTCACCTATTGAGGGAATAAGCTTGGATTTCTTCACAATTTGCTTTCTAGTTTACCATTTGTAAGAAGATATCTCACATAGGGGATTCAAGATCCCTCCCAAGGAGGAAGAGGGGATTCATAAGTCCCCCTTTATCTACAGTTTTTGCTCATTAATATACTTCTCCATTGATGGCATGATTATTAGTCATTTGTTTGATTGATTTTGGTTCTAATTTCCTCATGCATTTTAGTTTTATTTCTTTAGTTATTTATTTAGTTGTTGTGGGTTTAGTTGTTTTTTTATTTCATGTGATTGAGTCATTTGATTCATACACTAACCTATGTCCTATCTAGCATACCTAACTAGACTTGCAAGTGCCCTTCTTTTTCTCATTCAAGTGGAGAAATTGACACAAAAAATTGGCGACCATACTGGGGATCGAACACAAAAACTCAGGTTTTGTAGACCAGTATGGTCGCTAATATTTTGTGTCCTTTTTGCCACTTGAATGAGAAAAAGAAGGGCATTTGCAAGTATAGTTGGGTCTAGTAGACAGGACAAAGGCTAGTGTATGAATCAAATGACTCGATCACATGAAATAAACAAACAACTAAGCTAACAACAACTAATGAAATAAAACTAAAATGCATGAGGACATTAGAACCAAAATCAATCAAACAAATGACCAATAATCATGCCATCAATGGAGAAGTATATTAATGGGAAATCACTGTAGAGAAATGGGGACTTATGGATCCCCTCTTCCTCCTTGGGAGGGCTCTTGAATCCCCTATGTGAGAGCTCTTCTCACAAATGGTAAACTAGAAAGAAAATAGTGAATAAATCCAAGCTTATTCCCTCAAGAGGTGAGGTGAACAACCTAATGAGATGATGCTAGTATGCTCCAAGAAGAAAAGAGGTTTATTGTAGGAGAATAGAGGCAACATAACAATACAATGATATTCTTGAATTAGTAGTGCACCCATGGCATCCTTTTATAGCTTGTATTTGAGGTAATATCCAACTAGTCTTTGGTGTGAACAAGGGGCCCTTTAGGGCACCCTTAGGTCTTTGACCAACCCCCCAGTTAGATTCAACGTGGATTTGGGGATCAAATCAAGTTGGGAGCTGGTCCAAAAGTGGGTGGGGGTCTGACAAGAACCATAAATGCATCGTTCATAGGTGTGCATGGCTTTTCTTGTACACAGTCACGTATCGGGCACATGTGTGCTCTTCTGGCTTCTTTGGCCTACGCACATGTGCATGCTTCCTTTAGTGTTTTGGTGCATGGTAATTTTTTTACGCGTGGCCATCAATTTGAAACTGATAAAAAGGGAAACAAATTTCTCTAAGTGTTGAGTCGAGCGACCTGCCTATTCAGAACATGGATTTTCCTCCTTCGAAGGGCACTCCCATCATTAGACTCCTTTTTTCGCCCTGATGGTTACCACCTCGCTATCCCACGCAGACCCAGTACTCCAATTGTATAGTTTTTGCCTCTTGGAAATTCTTTCTTGGTGATGTAGGTGAACTAATAGGTCTTTGGATATGTGGTATTCCTGTAACCATTTTCGAATGAAATTTCAGTGATAACAGATGGTTACAAGAATACCACATCTCGAAATTTTGAAGGAAGGTCGAAGGCTGAGGTCCGGTTGTTCTGTGTGTCCCCCCTTGAGGCACCCACCTCCTGGAAGGGATCCAACATGTGACCCATTTATAAGGCCAAAAATATAAATGTCGCACTTTAACCGAGGTACCTAGTGGCCAAATTTTAGGACATCTACCGAGGTGGCAATTGTGGGCTGCAGTTTCACCTTGATCAGATTTTGTGTGGCTATTGGGAAATATCGCCAGCTCTTTTGGGATATGAACCCTCTACCCCTCATTATAACTGATTGTTTCATCCTTCACTAATTCCTCTTCCAGTGGCTTCAGACCCCACTGTTGAGTGTCATTGGAAGGTCCAGTGCTATTTGAGAGGAAGGACGTTACATCATTTTAGGACACAAGAATTTGTTTTCTTTGTTATCCCACGTAGACAAAATCCACCTACCCACTTGTATGTTTATTTTCCAATTGATTTATGTATGATGTTATTGTGATTACATACGGTCGTGAGATATATTGTGAAGGTCCAAATTATACAAGTATCTTTTTCATTTAGTGCTCTCACCACCATTTGCACACATTGCGCTTTGCTAGTCGGACATCATAGGGGACCCACAAAATCCTCGTCATTCCTGATGCTTGCAAAATCTCCCTCCTATCCTAGGAGGAGTGCCTAGTCTTTCCAATTCACTAGCTCAGCCTTCTCACACCCTTGTGAGTGCTACTATTTTGGGATCATCTTTGCTTGGTTCCAATAGCTCTCCTTCACAAGGAGGTGGGGGTCGAACTTCTTCTCAGGGGAGAAGTACAACCCCACCTAATCCCCCTCAAGGGTTAGGTATACAACCTACTCACACCATGGATGGAACTAATCCTCCACTGCCACTCCACATGCCATATTTGGCCTCCCTCAACATACCTGGTTTGAGTAATTTCACAAATGACTCTATATTGCATGACCCCACATGACCTGCTATGCCTACCAAACTACCTTCAAACATTCCCAAGTTTGAAGGAAAGGAGGGATAAGATCTCGCCAACCATATAATGACCTTCCACTTATGCTGTTCTTCAAAAAAAATCATGGACGACTCCATTCGGTTAAGGTTATTTCAACACACACTCACAGGTCCATCAACTAAATGGTATGTGGACAAGAAATCAGGGTCCCACGTGACTTTTGAATCATTGGACAAATTTTTTTTGACCTTCTTTCAACTACCAATTCGTCATGACAATGGTCTCGAACTGCTCTGTGAGTTTAAACAAACCTCAGCCACACATATCATTGACCACATTTACGAATGGCGTTGACAACATAGTTTATGCAAAGTAGAAACCACCAAAGAATAATGCCTCAATTGGTTTCTTAGATCACTCGTCCCTCTCTTTGCCAAATATGTGGCCTCCCCCTTCCCCTAAATTGAAGACGCAACCATCATCAAGGCTCAACAATATGACCTCATTTATGCACAGTCAGGATATGTATACATAGTACTACCTGATACCCCGAGACTCGTACCATTGGGTCAGGACAAACCTGGGATCTCTCACTCAATGGATGGATTGATTGGTACCACAACACACCATAGTTCATACATCCAACCAACACCCATGTATGGTACACCCCAATATCCACCGATGTATGGAGGACCCCCTTGTTACCTTCCCCCCCTTATCAGTAGCCATGGCCTGCTATCCTCCCTCCTTCCATGAGTGGACTCTCGCCGACACCCATGATGCGCTCAACTATTCAACCAAGTTCTGGTACCCTCTCTACCTCAGCTTACATCCTGAGCACTAGTGAAAGTGCTACACCTTCCTATATACCCTATGGATCATTGCCACAAAATAATATGTATTTTCCATTTCCTGGTCCTCCATAGCCCATTGCTCATCCACAAGGACAACCACATGTTGGGGTTAAATTTGTTCATCCCTCTCGCATTCAAAAATTTCAAAACTTTAAACAACTAAATACAGAAAATATGGACCATCAGTCGAATAATGCCAAAAAGAAAGTAAAAAATCGAAACAATAATAACCCAGGACCAGGGGGAAATAACCCCTAACAAAACCAACTTGTTGGGGGCAACTAGAACCCCCAAGGGGGTAATAATAAAAAACTCCAAGGGAGGAACAAAATCAAAAACCTCCAAACGAACTTCCCTTGTGCTCTTTGCGGTGAACATGGTCATTATACTCACCATTTCCCCCAAATTGCTAACTTCAAACAGATGAAATATTCCATGAATGTTCCACATCCTCTAGCATTGCCTGCCCCCCAACAGGCCCCACAACAGTATTTTCAACAAACACCCTCGACGGTGCTTCAAAACCCTATTCCACACCAAGGAGTGATGAATACCCAGTAGGAGATGCATCCTACCCCACCACATATGGGACAGTATCAAAACCCTGGAAATCTGGCGGATCACAATATCATCCTCACTAGTGAAGAAGAAATCCTTCTACAAACACGCAGTCATCAATACAAAGAGCCCCCTGAATCTGCTCCCACCACATTAGAAGTAACTCCAACTACAAATGGCCAACCACCAATGATTCCATGCCCTAACACTGAACCCCCCATTCGCATTCCTTGCATCCCATTACAACAGAATGTCAACAACTCCCAGACTAGGGAAGCACACAATTACAGTCTGGTTTATGAATTGGCGCAGTCTACTACAACCATGTCAGTCTTGGAGGTCCTCCAAACCTTCCCCACTCAATGGAAATCCTTTCTTTCCATCTTGGGGGCAGTCGACCCAACTGATAGTAGACTCATTACATTCAATCTAGATTGTGGGGAACCTCGCCTCCCCGCTTTGGTATCTTTCCAGATATTAGTTAAAATTCAGAACATAATGGTTCATCGATGTATCATTGATGAAGGTTCATCCACATGCATCATCTCCAAACTTTTATGGTAGAAACTTCGCTTCCCTGAGCTAATCCCATCCACCATCACTTTGAGAGCCTATGACAGATGATCATCCTGTCCTGAAGGGCTCTTTCAAAATGTCTCCATTGAACTCGAGGGAAAAACCATCCTTATTGACATTGAGCTTATCAATGACCCCCTCAATTAAAAAATCTTGTTTGGACATAGCTACATGTACGCTATGAAGGTTGTGTCCCCTTCTGTGTTTCAAACAATGATGTTCCCCCACAACGGGAAGATCATCACCATTGACCAAGTTTCACATTACAAGCCTAACCACTCCTCCAACATTGATAACATCTTATCTCTTTTCCGCACTAGTGTCGATGCATATCCACTCATGGATATGGGCCCTAAAATTTTCAAGGACCCATCCTTGCTAGTTGCATACCATGGAGCACCACCGCTCATACATCCCTCAAAACAAGTCTGTGTCATATCTTCCAATGGAAATGAAATTAAAGATCCCATCCCTCCCACCGAGGCTTCTCCACTCCCGGAAATCACTCTCATGGAAGAAATTCTACCTCAGAAATCCCCTGAGAATCCCACACCACCACTTATCCTCAATTTTACCCTCCCTCAGGATCAAATCCCAGTTTGGGAGACAATCCCCCAAGACATTACTCAAATTCTCTTCTTCTACCCCCCACCGAGAGTACAATATTTTTAGGTTGCCGCAATGCTTACCCTTCCCAACATGGTTATCTCCATTCCGGTATGGTATCTACACCCACCTGCGATGGTTCCTCAACTATCCCTCCATCCGCAAATAGAGGGAATCCCAATGTATATTCTCGTACTAAATTCGATGGCACCACCCTCACCCCCACTTGCCAGCACAGTTGCTAAGGTTGGGGGTAGACGAAAGAAGAAAGAGCCCGCCACTCCACTTCCTCCTAGAGTTCAACCTCCTTGCGCAGTCTGTGAGTGAGAGGTACACCCCACAAATAGATGTCCCTCTCTCTCTGAGTTACGCAATTTGATCCAACTCCCTTGAGCAACCACATCGCTCGTCGCTTCAACAAGCACACCTAGTACTACCACTGTGTCCCCTACTCAGGGCAATAAAGGGTTGCAAACAAACTTCACATGTGCCATCTGTTCAGAATATGGCCACTACACTCATCATTACCCTGCGTTACCTCAATTTCGATAGACGCTAACGATAGTACACCAAAAATTTCAACAAGATCCCTCTCCACCCACGTCATCTAATACCCGCATCATTGACATCCATTATGTCACGACCTTAGTCAATGAATAGATGAGGTTCCCTTTCTCCCTTTGTGACTCACTTCATCATTTCACATACTAGTGTCGTACAATCATTTAATACAGGCGTCGTCACATGGCCCTTATTCAAGATCTTCCAAACACCGCACTCCCTATGATACAAGTAATTCAACCTATTCCTTCTCCAGATATTGACCCCATCACTTCCCTAAACCTGAGTCACTTCCCACTCCTCCATGGTTCACGGATAGATTGTCTGAGAATTTTCCACCAAATCCCCCCAATTCTCTGGTTCATTTCCCTCATGAAATATTACCCCCGCCCATAGTTCACAACCTACAATGTATGAACATCTGGTTTATGTTAAACATGCCATCACACCATCATTGCGATACCTGTTAGAAAAATAGGACCGTGGAGCAATCAAATAAAACAAATGCAGAAATAAAACACAGAAGACACACAATACAAGAGAGACACAGATATACGTGGTTCACCCAGTGTGGGCTACGTCCACCAAAGAAATTGCCAGGTCCTTCCTTTGTTATTTTCCAGCAAATGAAGGGATACAACCTACAGCAAAACCCACTGTAACTTCCTCTTCTTTCTCTCACAGACTCCTCTTTCAGAATACAATATTCACCCTCATACATAGCCGCAATACATTTCCCTCATAAAAGAGGGTTGCCTTCTAGGGCAAAAACCCTAACATAATCTCTACCGTTAGATCTGCGACCTTATAATGAATGGTCCAGATTTACAATGAAA